>APFE031417976.1:13160-46625 GCA_000404065.3 Pinus taeda | reverse complement strand
CAACCCTGTATCGACATACTGATGTTAGTCGTTGCACCTGAATCTATCCACCAAGTATATCTAGATACAGAACTTAGATTAACTTCAGAACAAACTAAAGCAAGAGGTTTGAAATTGTTCCCCATGAGGGGCTTAATCTGACTTAGACTTGACATTATGTTTAGATCTGAAAAATTCAAGAACAAGGAAATATTTTAGATACGATGCATCACGATTTTATCCTTAATCATAATTCTAAAATCTATCTAAAGGCATGTGTAAAACTATTTGCTCCATTAAAGCTTTAGCCAAAACACCATTCAACAATGAAACACCTTTGGGTGCAATCATTACCTTCAGGCACTTTGGTGTAGTGAATAAAGTACAAACATGCAACCTTTTGTCAATCTACCTTTGGGTCAGACTAATATATCCATGAACTAACGACCATCGCTAGTCCATGTGTGTTGCAACTTATTTTTTATACACTACCCTTATGTACTGAACAACTTAGCAGGCGCCAACCCTCCTTTGGGAAAGCTAACACCCACGTCCATTTCCAGCATGTCATTTCAACTTGTCATGAGTCATCCTTGCAATCGTCTTACAGAGAGCGGTTCGTTTGCGAACATCAATGCTTGACTCATGCGAAAACAACACATGTATACTTAAAAACGCCTTTAGTTAGATTCCAAAATTAGTAAAACTTTAGCAATTTCTACAATGATTACCTTTTAGAAATGCTTCAATAATTTATTTAGAGAATACTAAAAATTTTATGGTTGCCATGATTAGCATCATTGTGATAAATTTCCATCCTATAAACTAAATATTATATTAAAGCTCATTTGCCTTTAATTTCGAGCAGAATTTGATGCCTCATTCTAAAAAACTTCCAAAATCTGTAATATATAGTTATATTAACCAAAAGACTTTTCTCTATTAAAAAACACAGTGCGTAGATATGAACAAAAAATTAAAGATTAAACTTCTAAAGGGAAAAATACGCCCACACCATCAAAATATAGTCTTCCCTTTTATGATTTAAAAAATATATATATTATTTCCTTTTATGATAAAAAACCCTTTAGCAATAAAGATCCAGCAAAAGATAAAATTGGCACTCTGGATAATGTTAAATAATGTAAACTTCAATAAATTTAAGAGAAATATACATAATTAACAAAATGATAACTTTAAATTTACAAGAACATTTGAAGTGTAAATTTACCTCAGTGTTGACCTATTTGTCATCACTCTGAAGGGAATCAGATCCAGAGACGACCATTGCTTCAGCCATTATATGCCCATCAATACTACAGTTTTAAAAAAATATTGGGCAGTAAAAGGGTTTATTTTGCAATCGAAAGTATTTCACTTCTAAAATGAACTGTGGGGCCTGAATCTGTAGGAGTTCACTGTCAATAGCCTCATTGTGTAAGCATGTTATGACTTTGCTAGATTTATTATATAACATTGTTAACCAACACGCTTTAGGTTTTCGACACGTTTTCAAAAAATTAGATACTCTTAAACCCTGGTCCCATGGAGCACATACGTCCTTTTCATTTTACCTTGGCGCTGGACTTGATGGGAAAAACGTATGTCGTATATGCTAGACCCATGCCCGCAGGGCAGAGTAGATTTACGTGGACAATGATAAATCAAAGCGCTGAGACCAAATCGCATTTCTAGATTTCATGATGCTATTTCGATATGAAGTAGTTTGTTAAGTTTCCCACCGGCACACGTTATGATTTTTCAGTTTTTTTTTAAATGAACTGACAATAAAAATTACATATAACTTGATTGACCGGGCTTTAGGTGATTCAAATACAGGTGCTTTCATCTTGGCATCATTCTTAAGCTTGTCAAAAAAAATGAATCACACTCAAGACAACAAAATAGTCGCTCTTTACCAAACAGAAAACATATCAGATCCGCTTTCTCATAATACTCCAATGAACAGATCCCAGGAAATCATGATTCTATATATGCGCGCCAACCACATTTATGTCATTGCCATTGTTTTTAATGTTGCTGGTGCCAGATATCCATTTTATGTCTGCGTGCATGCCTATGAAGCTAATAGGGATAAAAGGGCGAAAAGAACTCTGAAAGCCCTGGATTTTGTTTTAATTACGATACCATAACCATTACACAAGATCCCCTTGTTACGCTCTGCGTGCGTTTAATGGCGATCAAAAATAAAATAAAAATGAAAGCCTTGACACATAAACCAGGGATCTCAATTTCTGCATAGGATGGTTTTGGGTAATTTTTATTCCAAACAGAGGCGGCATATTATATGTGTCATCCAAAATATTTCAGAAAATCTCATTGTCACCGGGATCTGGTGAAGTAAAAAAAAAAATAAAAATTATAGAAGATATAGATCTAGGTCGCTTCACGATTTTTCAAGGTTATGGGTCACTTCAGGCACCTTAGAAAACCTTCGGCGTGGCTCAAAAAACTTATAAAACCCTACGTCTGGAAGAACTATGTCCTTGAAACTCTGACATGTAAATCTATACCAGACATTGATAACAGAGTGAAAACAATAAACAATAAAGGGAAAACTTTTAAAATTAGGCGATATGGGTTTTGTGCAGGATATCGCAAATCAATTCACTATATTACCATGTTAAAATTAAAATTTACAATGGTAACAGCAATGTTAATAATTGTTTACAAAACAAGCATCGAAAACCTGCAGCCCCAACAGGGTAAATTCTATTTTTGTCCCAAAATAAGACGTCATTGAAATCTTTCCGAATCACAAATGAAAAAAAAATAACTTTCAAATTTTAGTTAAAAATTTGAACGACTGCACATAAATTTTAGGCGATTTCCACGATTTCATCACCATTACCACAGCTTGAAATGAGACAGACGCAAACTTAAAAAAAATGAGACAGATGCCAGAGATCATTAAAACCGAAGTAAAACTGCAATTCTTACATAAGGGAGCTCTGATACCAATTGTTAAATTTACTTTGTGGTTTTTCTAATTACTTTAAACCTTAACCAAGATCTACTACTTTGTAAGAAATTGAAAATAAAGCACACCGGAACTTATTGAAAATAATGCACAGCGGAACTTACTTGAGTTGTTGGCTCTTGAATCCTTCCAAGAGCTTGCAATCCTTTTCTCTGGCAATCCTTGATAGAGTATCAAGTCTTCAATGGAGCAGACTAATTTTTCTGATTGATTGCAAGCCTTGGAGAGTCAGCCCTTTTATAGCAGTGCCAATCCTATGGTAGCCAAAATTTGGCTGTCAATTGACAGCTAAATTTCAGCCCCAATCCTAGGGCAGCGGACACTTGGCTGTCCAGATTTCTTGACAGCCAAAATTCGGCTCTCAAGAATTTATTACTGCTATTATTTCAATCAATTATAATCGGTCCATTAACAATTATAATTGATTAACAATATTCTATATGTATTTGTATCCAAATCCTTATTTAAATACGTTTAATGCCATAACTTAATTAATCACATTATTTGGCATATTTAATCATTACATAAACGTAATCTTGCTAACAGTATTTGATATCATAATCATAATGCACGCATGTCCAACCTAATTATTGTAATTAGACGTCTCTAAATCCAACAAAATAGAGCATTTAAAATAGAGAGAAGTAGCTTACTGAAGATGGCGTCCATGTGTCAAATGACAGAAACACTGAAGACTCTTTGAAAAGAGCTTGTTTATTACATTATAAAGCACATACATTTATACAAAATTCAGCTGGTAAATCTACAGAGCGATCATTAAATTTCTATCTAATTCCAATGACTATCGCAAACTTCCGTCGACTGACACACTAAACTTGCTGACATGGGAACAATGGGCCGCATCGTGATTAATGTTCTAACACCCCCTAAACTTTAACTTGCATGCTGGTTTAAGTCTAAGCTAGGCTTTACAACAAAACATTTCATTTTTGTCTTCTTGCTAAAGGGTCCATGCTTGTTCATTTGCTTATTTCGTTTCATCTTCACCTTTCTCACTTTCCTTATGAGCTCTTTCAATTGCTCTTTTTTTTATGTACTTAACCTTATCAACCTCTTCCCGATTGGGATGCAAAGCAAGATCCTGAACTAGGTAATCCAAATCATGCTCTCCCCTCTTTCCATGAGGAGCCTCCAAAATGCACTCATCTTCAAACATGAGTCGCCTTCAAACAACATCCATGGTAGTATCCTCCACTGTCGCAACCATATTAGAAGCAGATCCAATCACATTACTAGCAATTGGGTTCACGGACAAGCAAGTTTTATTCTCATGTAGAATGGACTCCAGCTCTAGATATTTATGGTCATCCATAAAATCATTTTATTGATCTAATAATTATTGTGACTAGAAAATACTACCCGAATAAAAAATATTACCAGGCCTAAAAATACTTCCAAATAGGCTCTCTAAAAATACAATATCAGTGTCCAACATTATCCCACTCATTGTACTCCAATCTGACTCGTGACCTTCTACACAGCTATTCACACATGGTAGCCACCACAGCCAGTGCCACACACGGTGCTTATTAACAACACTCTGTGTGGATCAAAGAACACATTCAATTGGCCTTTAATTGGCAAACACATTCAGTACACACTTCGCAAACCAGGCATACATAAATATTGACACTGAACCAAACAAGGATCCACCTTGAACAAGACCCACCTGCACCATCCAACATGGCAGATCGTCCCTACCTACAACACATCCAACTTGGCAGATCGGCCCTGCCTGCAACACTCTACTTCACAACAAGCTCTCCACGCATCGGTCTCCATCTGCACAGCCCTCGCTCAACAAGACAACAAGACTTGTTGCACACCGATTCAACCAACCTTTTCACTCAACTAAAGGCGTGGCGAACATTTTCAATAAAATCTAACGTTTCCACCCTAGAAAATATCTCACACGGGTGATGTCTCACAACAAACCCAACTAGCAGCGAACGCAACACTCACACTCTTCACGTTGCTTCACGCTGGCTCAGGTTTATGCCGACTCTAACACGGATCTTCTCCTGTAGTGACTTTCTCCTCTCAGTGGCTCGATTCACCTTCAACGACGTCCACAACCCTCGACTCTCTTGGGCTCTCCTCAATTCTCTTCACCCAATAGATCTCTACTAATCATAACAGCCAAACCGTCATAGAAACACTGACGACTCTTTGAAAAGAGCTTGTTTATTACATTATAAAGCACATACATTTATACAAAATTCTACATAAAAAAAAAGACTACTTCTAAATATTAACTAATCAGATTTTTCTGACTCGTGCTGCTCGGTTTCTTCCATATTTGTTACTTCCGCTTCCCCTTGATGGCCTGCTTCCACTGCTTCCTGATGCTCAACATCTTATTGTATTTCCAAATGAACAACGAACTCTGGAGGGAGAGTTCTTATTCGTCATGCACTGAACCAACGTTACCTCCCTCCCCGATGCGAAATACTTCTTTTAGTATCGACACTATATCAATCTCCACCTTCTCCTATGAGTTTTGCACCTTTCATAAAGATTCTCTACCTTTGACATGATTACCTTTGTTGCTGCCTAAACATTTTCCACGTCTTTCCTCAAGCCTTCCAACTGACCCAAATCAAGAGTAAAATGAGACTGGGCCTCAAAGATAATTTTCCCAATCATGTCATCCATTTTCTACATTAACACACTGAATAAATTCTCAGAGGAGCCTCCAACGCCATTACCTGGCATAGAAGCCATTTCTTCAACACGACGAGAATGTGAGGCATGCCACATTGCATATGCCTTCCACAACCATCTTCTTATAGCCAAAGTCGGATCCAGTTTGATAGCACTTTAACCGCCTTCATTTTATAACGCTCTTCAATAATTTTGATTGCTTCCTACTCCAAGATGTAATCCCACACGATCGATTTGAGACAATCCTCCTCGAGCTCAAAGAACATGACACCTTCATAGTTATTATCCCTTAAATCTGGGATTACATTCTCCCAGTTGTCCTTATTCTTGTCTTTATTCCTCACAGTTAACGATATGTAAGGTGAAGGATCCAGCTTATCGTCATGACTCCCACCATGGAACAAATGTGCCAAGGAGTAATTAAGGCCATTAACCATCGTGTCAGACTATTCACCCTTCTCAATATTCTTCTTGTGCTTTGAGATTTTCAATTTATTAGTGATCGTGGGATGTGACATATAGTTAATATAATCCTCGTCCTCCCTGAGTTCACCTTGCTCCAGGTTAATGGCCTGATTGGCTTGATCATCTGCTGTAACAATGTTTTCCCTCTTTATATGATAAAAGTCTATGGATTCAAATTTGTCCACCATCATATAAATTCTTTGCATGGATGCACTTGGATCATGATCCTTATTTCGAGGTCGTTTTACACATTTTTTAATGGTGATAAGAGAATCTAAAAACACTAATAATTGTGATATTCTTCTTGCTATTGCCAACGTGGTACTTTCTAGAGTCCATATTATTTTGCCTAATTATTTGTGGCTTCTCCCAAATTTATGTGAAATTTTTTCTCCCTTTTCTATTGAAGCAAAAGATAACTCCTCCCACTCCAACCTCCATCTTTATAAAATTATTATTAAATGAATAAAATAATAAATTTAAATTTTATTAAAAATGTAATAATACTTTTATTTAAATATTAATAAATATTAGATAATTTTCTGTTTTTATTATAGGGGATGAGATTAGAAGAGTGGTTGAGAATGTAAATTTTTGGAAGTCACTTAGATTTCATAATAGTTAAATGATTTCATGTTTTGTTTTTTTTGGTGATTAGAGGAATCATCATTTGAGTGGGCTTTGGATTAGTTTGATAGTAGCTTAATTTCTATCTTGATTATATCTTTTGGTTGAATAATTAGCAATTAAATGGATTTTGATACCGTTCAATTTTCATGAAAACTATAATCTCTCAATAAAAATTAAAAATCATTACATAAAAAATACATTAATAATGTATTTATTACTTCCCATAAACACACAATTCCATATTATTATAAAGAAGAAGAAGAAATTATTTTGACCTCCACGAGGCTAAAGATAGCCTATGGGACAAATTGCTTCTTTATATGCTTGATGTATTCGACCGTTTTTCTGTGAAGCTTCAAAATAAATGCACCCATCTTCTCGACAAACCCCTTGCTAAATAGATTATCCCAAGAGCTAGCTGCCAACATATTTGCATAATTTTTCCTATTTTCTTTGAAGGCCTCACATTCTAAAATGAAATGTTTTTCTGTTTCCACTTTTATGGAAGAACAAAAAAAGCATACTCTTTCGTCCCACACTTCCTTTGGCCTTTTCCAATGCCCTATTTCACAAGGGAGTTGATGAGAATTAGTGCTTAACTAAACAATAAGAAATTAAATTGATTTTTCTTACAATTATAATTAAGTATTTTTATATAAAATCATTTCTATAATTTGTATATAATTTGTATATATATATATATATAAATAATTCCATTTAATTTAAAAATTAAAATATAAAAAAATATTTTTTCCTTCATCCCAGATAGATAGATATCCCACATGGTAATATGCTCACCAACTTTACAGATGAAAACAAATCATTATAATGTACGTGCACAATGCACATGCTGAGGGTTGGCATTTCTTGCATGCACAAATTCTTGCCTGTTGTGGACGACTATTTGAGATGAATTCTGAATATATGATTGGACCGAGTCCCATTCATGCATCCAGAAGATAAGGCTCGATTCAGAGACCTTAGTTGTTTTCATTACCCTCACTTTGGGTGTCTTGATTTCAAAAAGGAGAGTTGTTGCCTCAGTGTTCGCACTCGTCCACTTTATGGCAAAAAGCGTAATCCATGAGGGTTTTCTCTCTGTTATGATGTGGACTTCCATTTCAGTGTACAATACAATGAAAAACACAGATAATGAAGGTTGTGAAGAATATTTAGCCAAATTACCATACACCATCTAAACTACCTATCACATTAGTGGAAATTTCTTAACTATTATATCAGGAAATTTTGGAAAGATTTGGATAAATAATTGAATTTTTTGGAAATTTAAAATCCAAATTTTAGATCTTCATATTTTTAATAATGTAAATCAACTATTGCAATTCCTTATGTGACATAAAAATCGCACGTTCTCGAAAACCCTAATTGAAAATGTTGGCCATAACTTTATAAAGAGAAATTGCACTTGAGATTGAGGCAGTTCTCTAATCAATTCAGATGTAGCCTACTGATTTGCTGGTACCTCATTCTCTGCAAATAATTTGTTGATGCCTTGAGCGACTCAGAGATCATTTCATTTTCGTTCTAATCCCTGGAAAAATTCGTAAATTCAAGTCAAGAAAGAATAAAAAAATACCGATTAGGTTCATGGTAAGTAAAGTGTATTTTCAACTTCTGATACCATTAGAACGAATGAATTCTGCATGAAATTCTGAGATAAAGAGAAATTCATAATAAAAAAGTACACAAACAGAATATATCATTTGGTTCAGAAAGTCTGGAATGGAATTCATGGAATGTATAAACGGACATATGCTACACTCTATCCCAGAACCATAACATGTGTTTGCTTGCCTGGTGAAGAATATAATGAGATGAGATAATAAAAGTTACATGGCAGTGCATTTAAACTTAAATTTCCACTACTTATATACCACCTCACGACTTAAATTGGGTTTCAGATTTTTCATGCAGCGACTTATTGCTTCTTGGCTTTTTAATCCAACGGTTGAGCATTTTCACTGAACCGCTCCCAGAGGCTTATTGTTTTTTGGATTTTTATCCAACGGCTGAGGATTTTCACTGAACCGCTCCCTCTCATGGAAACACCTCGCCGATGACCTCTTATCCTATGGTAATGTGAGTCAAAATTTTATTTGAAAAGTTTTCGGTTAGAGTTTATTAGGTCATAACTTATTTATAATATTTATGCAAATCATTAATGAATTGAATATTTATATTACCTCACATTATATGTCATTGTGAGGGTCAATTTAAAATAACATAATATTTTTAGACCCACTCTAATTTATAGACAAAATGTCTTTTTAGGGTTTTTTAGGGATGCTAAATTTATTTAGAAAGAAAGAAAGAAATTATTTTAATGTCCACGAGGCTAAAGATAGCCTATGAGATAGATTGCTTCTTCATTTGCTTGATGTATTCAGCGCTTTTTTTGTGAAGCTTCAAAATAAATACTCGAAGCTTCTCCACAAACCCCTCACTAAATAGATTATCCCAAGAGCTAGCTGCCATCATATCTGCATAACTTTCCCTGTTGTCTTTGAAGGCCTCACATTCTAAAATGAAATATTTTTATGTTTCCACTTTTCCGGAAGAACAAAAAATGCATACTCTTTTCTCCCACACTTCCTTTAGCCTTTTCGAGTGGCATGTTTCACAACGAAGTTGATGAGAACTAGTCCTTAACTAAGCAATAAAAATTTTGGCTCTCCAAGAGATATTGGCCTCTATGTATGCTTTTGGTTGATGACCATGAGTGGGATTAAACACTTCAATATAGTAATTTTTCTTTCTTCCTAGCTCCTTATCCCAAGTACGCTTGTGTAACTTTTCCATAACAAAATCTTTTATCTCTTTGTTGTTTATGGACACACATTCAAGCAAATACCCCATTTACTAAACCATTTGTTATTTTGCTGCATCCAAGTTTTTTTGCTCTTGCAAAATCTATTATTAAAGACAACCTTAGGCCATCTACCCTCTTCCATTTGCTCAATTTTTTTGAAATCCCTTATGACTCGCACCATGGCAATTGCTTCAATAGGAGTAGTCCTTGTTTCACTTAACAATATATCATAAGGAACTGCACTTTTATTCTTGAATTTGTTTGTAATCAAATGCTTCTGAATTTTCTCAATTTGTCTCTACTACATGTTGGATGTACTGTTGGCCCGTAGTTCACAACCATAGAGAATCATCGGAATCACTAGAAGCCCAAAAAGAGTTTGAGTGGTTTTCTAGTCCCATAACTCTGCCTCTCTGCACCTATTTTGAAAAGCATAAAATTCTTTCCAATCCGCTAAAGTTCTTTTCTTTCTACAACCATTCCAGCTTATATTTTTGTTGAAGTCAATTCTGAGGTATTTGTAATCTGTAACTTCTTCCAAAATGTTGCCTTCAAAGTAGAACTTATGCTGGTTATGTTTTCTTTTCTCAGAGAAGACCACTACTTTAGTTTTGCTGATATTGACTTGCATCCCCACACTTCTAGAAAAATGCTCAAAGAATAGTAAGTGCTCTTACAAACCAAGATCCAATTTAGCGATCAGAATAAAGTCATCTGCATGCAAAAGAAGCCTTATAACAAATTTTCCCAAATAGATACCATCAACCCCTTGCGAATTTAACCACTCCTTAAGCTTATTGATATATAAACCAAAATGGGTAGGAGACAGTGGGCAACCTTGCTTGACCCCGATATCACTTCTAAATCTTTTAGAAATTCATGCTGAAGTTATAATTTTGAATTTCACCTATTATTACAGCCTATGCACAACTGCTCTCAAATGTTTAGGAACCCCAAGTTCCTCCATTCTGTGCCAAAGCTTATCCCTAGGAATCGAGTCAAATGATTTTTTGAAATCAACAAAGCAACAAAAGACTTCTTCCTTTTTCTCCCAAACTTTTTCAATGATGTGCCTTAAAGTTATACAATGATCAACTGCGGAATGTTTAGGTATAAAACCTTCTTGCCCTTAAGCACGTTTATCTCTTTCTTCTGCCCACTTGCTAATTTTATTTTCTATCATGCTTCCAAATAGCTTTGAAAACAAAGTGTTTATCATGGTGGTCCTATAATTGGAGGGATTATTGACGTCACTGCTCTTGAAAAGAGGTATTTCCAAACTAGTTGTCCAATCTGTGGGGAGCCCTTGTTGTATGATGTTGTTGAAGATTTTTGTAATGTGAGGTGCAAGAATATTTGAGCCCCACTTTAGATATTCTGCTTGGAGTTTAGCTAAGTCTTTTTCTTTTCCAACACCCAACTTCTTGATACCCATCTTTACCTTTTGTATCGTGAAGAGTTCAATATCAGTGTTGAGCAAGGTGGGCGGGTCAACCTTGGGAACTTGCTCATAGAGTTGTCTTGCATAGTCAAACCATTTAGAAGTTGTAATATTATTTCCAATTTGTATCTTTTTTGGTTGGAGCTCCTTCCAAAATAATTTGGGATTATTTTTCCCAAGGAAGATTATTTCTTCCCTCCTTGAAACCATGAAATCGACCTCTTTCTTACTTAATAACTGCTTGTAAGCTTTGAGCTTTATGTTATCCTTGTTTGACTCTTTCCACATTCTCCTTGCCTTTTTGCATTCCTCATCAAACCAAGAATTAATCGAAAAGCCATTTGTTTCAGACTTTATAATTTTTGCTCATTTGCACTTTGTAAGTGCCCATTGCATTAAATGTGTTAATTCATGACTATGAAGACTGTGAATTGTAATTTTCTCCTTCTCGAAGAGCCTCTCTAGCGTCATTTTGAAGGTATTATAATTTTCTAGGGTCAAAAGAATTTTGCCCTGTGGGAGATTTTGTTGGACATGCTGAATTTTTTTACTCTAATCGTTTCTTTCCAATCCAAGAGAAACATAAATAAATTGGCTTGTGATATGATTTCAAGTCCCATAGTTGATCTCCAACCAAAACTTCCTCTGTTTTCTCACACAAACCATGTGAGCAAATTACATAATCTACCACACTTGCTCCATTGTAAGTATTGCAAGTGAAATTATTGGACTGTGCCCATACAGTCAAGCCATTACAAATGACTAAATCAAAGGCCCCACATAGAGTAAGAAATTGTTCACCAAAGAGATTGCAACCCTTGTCCTATGAAATTCATTCCCACTGATGATTACTTTCTTCTATAAGCCAAATAGGGTCACAATCATCTTTACATCAAAGAATACTACCTTGCTCACTTACAGTCCTATCATTGAAATCACCCACTATAAGGACTTCACCTAGCTGCGAATATGTTGCAATGTTTGCTTTTAAGGATGCAAATGGATAATTGTGGTCAAGCCCTCTACCTTTGTAGATTTTTGAAACCTGCGACGCAAAATAGCATGCTACAATTCTGATGTGGTTTCCATTTTCTAATATTTTAAACCGAATGAATTGCGTATTTGAGTCTTCATTTTCTAACTAAATGAGGCAACCTTCTTTCTCCCTTACTAAAACCATGATACCCCCATGCCCTTCACCATTCTTTGTTGCCTTGTTCTACACTGCCATCTTCCAGTATCCTTCAAACAAAGGTGTATTGCACCCTTCATGCTCATGTATTTCTATGAGGAAAATTATGTCTCTATCTTCCACAATAGGCCCTAACCCAGGTCCTCATCTCCATGGGTAACCTCTACAGTTCCAACAAACTAATCTTAAGGAAACCTGGGTATGACTCGATTGCTATTTATTTTAACACACAAGACTCACATTTGATTCGTTGTCCCTACTTTCCCATACTGACCTTGTTTTTTGATTCCTGTTGAAGAGTTTGTTGCCTCTTCTTTATTACCATATTGTTGCTCTGTTTTGGAAGGAGGTCCAAATCGCGCTATCACAACTTTGCCCTTATAAATCCATGCTATCTTGCCTTCATCTCTTGCTACCCTAACCTTTAAAATTTTCTCCCTTGTTCCCTCCTGTTGTTTTACAGTTAAATCTTCTTCTAGGAAAAAAGGAGAAGTCCTCAAGAGATGTTTCTTGCTTAGAATGATATATTTATCACGTAAGCTAGGCATAATGACTTTTATGGGTCTGGCTCTCTCCCCATTAAACTTACCTGCCTGCCATGCTTGGCATATTTGTCCTTGCCATAACAACTTGTCTTTCAAGAAGTCTCTTGCAAGGTCAAGAGTACATTCATTTTTCCCATAGTCTTTCAACCCTTTAATAATTATGTTTGCTTCCGTATTTTGTCTTTCCTTGCCTTCACTATGTTGCATGTTGTGAACCTGAATATTTGTTTCTCCTTCCTTATTAGTATAATTGCTAATAACTTGAGCCCAAGTTTTGGAAACTTTGGTGGAATCTCCTTTCATTTTTTCTCTTCCATTGTCTTCCAGGTTGTTTGTTTGGGCAATTAATTTCCCTTTATCCTGGGATGATTTCACATTCACCACCTCTGTACTTTCCACTACATATTTATTTATGTTTTGCACATCCGCCTTCATGCGTTGCCAGTCTGTCTTCCCTATTAGGAGAGCTTCTTGTAGCAATGCCACTTGTTCTTTTAATACTTTATTGCTTCCTGCTAAAGCCTTGTTCTCAGTTGTTATTATATGAATTTTATGATCTTTTTCTTGCCCTTTAGCTTCTAAAACCTCCAACTTTTGTTTTGCATTTAACAATTCTTTCACATAAAGATCAGAGGACTAGGTGAGAGCTGTGGATGTGGGACTATATAAGGAAAAATCATCAATGAATTTTCCTCTGGACTTCTTATTGCCACGTGCTTGTAGAGGAGACTTGTTTGAGTGCTTTTTGTGAAGGGCTCGAGTACTTTTCTTTTTATACTAGTTCTTCCTTGTTCGCTCCCATTTTAGATGGGTTATTCTTCATTTTAAAATGCCTCGATATTGTTTGGCATTGACCCAAACCCACTTCCCAACTTTGGTGGATGAGGCAATTTTCACTTGTCCTAAATCATTTGTCTCCACATGTTCTGAAATTTCTTGTTCCTTTGTCATGTTTGAATGCATTTTTTGTCCATTCTATTTTGAGAAATATGTAGGTCTATAAAATTCCAAGATTACTTTGCACTGCTCCTTGATGTTCAGGTTATCGCTGCTCCTTGCTCGCTGCTCAATACTTCTGCTACATAAAAGCTCCCTGCTCTCACACTATTCACTGTTCACTACTCATTGCTCACTGTTCACTGCTTGTTGTTAATTAAAAATGATTTACTGGTCAAAATCCATTCCAATCCATTCCATGGTCATTGAGAGAGCATTAATCGCTAGCCAGCGAGAAATTCCCTTTATTTTAAGATCCGCCCGGTATGGTCGAGGGTTCGAAGCTGCCATCGTGGATTCTTCGTCTAACCAACATAAAATTCTACAATATTCAGACCTGACCGCTTCTTTACTATATCTTAAAATTTTTACAGAACCTGCCAAGGAAAAACTTTGAAAACAAGGCCATAGTGATCTTCGTCTGCTAACCTCAAGTCTTGTGAAAGCACAATATGCCAACGCGTTTGGCTACCATTACAACAAGATCTGCTCAATTGCGACCGAATATATACATTTTCTATGAAAATATTCAGCGGTAACAACACATTTCAACATACTTCAGTAATAATTGCTTCATTGCCCATGGGCTTTCTTCACTTGATAAAGATGTTGAAGGAGTTCGCATTATACATTTAAAAATACATTTTAAATAACAAAAAATCATATTTTTTTGTTACCAAAGTTTAATGAAAAAACCCTGAACCTAAATTTATTATGTTATTTTAAATTTAAATATTTACATAAATTTTATATATTCTTAAAATTATTAAAAATAATAAAATATATTTAAATTCAATATAATATATATTTTAATATTAATATCTTAAAATTTAAGATAAATTTTTATTTTTGACTATCCATAGGATAGCATCGAAAGAGTGATTGAGAATTTCCCTTTGATGGAGAGATCTAGCGAGAGTTATGATTCCTTTTCACATAAAATAATTTAGTATGATTTTGCTATTTATATAATTAAATATATAATTTTTAATTAAGATAATAAATAATATAAATAATTTAATTTAAAATTTATTTATTAAAAATTAAAAATACAAAATAGATTTTTTTTTTTTCTAATGCTTTATGTGGTATTATGTTTAATTAAAAATATTGACAAAATATTTATATATATATATATCTTTTGGAAAGTTTGGTAGCATTTAGGGTTTTGTTTTAGCTATTTAATTTTTGTTTTGTTTGTACAGATTTTTTTAAAGATTTGTTTTGTGAATCGTTCAATGGTGAATTCCTATGAATTGGCAAAAAAGTTTGTTTCTTTTGCAAGTATGGTTTCTGGTCAAGTTAGCTCTTCTTCTGTTTCATACAACTCTATGTTGAAGTTTGGTTCTGGTCTTCCGGTGGTTTAAGATATTTCTTCCCTCAATGTTCTAATGGATGAGGAAGTATTTTGTTGTGAAAAATAGTTTTTTGAAAATGGATTGGTTTGCAAGTTTAATGGGTACTCGACATGGCTAGTCGATTTGCATAAATGGATCTTTGAGGTATGTAAGCCTCTTTTGATAGACGAGATGAATATTTAACCTATTACTCAGGGTTTCTTCCTTGTGGTTTTTGATAATATTGAGGAAAAGATGGTAATCTGTGAAGTTGGGTCGTGGTTTTGGGGGAGTGTTGACCTCTTTATGCAGTCTTGGACTCCCACTTTTGACTTGGTAATAGCATCAATCTCCACAGCCCCAGTTTGAGTAAGGCTTTTGAACCTTCCCTTGCATTTTTGGAATCATCCATTGCTTTCCGCTATTGGTAATGCGCTGGGAAAGTTTTATTGTCTTTATCCTGAAACAATTTTTTTTTACAATACTACTTATGCCCGCATTTGTGTGGAGATAGACTTCAACAAGGACTTTCCTATGAAGATTAATTTGATGGCTCCAAACTATGTTTGGGGTCTAAAAACTCGACTATGAGCATACTTCATGTTGGTGTAGAGCATGCTATGAAATGGGGAATGTAATTAAAAGCTATCCCAAATATTGTTAAAATAGGAAAGACTGGAAAATTCCCGAGGTGCCAAATGGTGGGAAAGAGCACAAGGGAATCACTATATGGTATTCAAAGAGAAAGAGCTTCAAGGCAAGAAAGAACCAGAAGACAAGAAGGAAGCAGATACAATCAAATAAATCACATCCATAACATTATATAAGTGAGAAAAATCGTTTTCCAACGTGGGTCCTTCAATCACTAGTAAGGATTCTCTCGACATGTTGTTAGTGGAATGCAGCGACGTATTGCTTCTTGGCTTTTTAATCCAACGGTTGAGCATTTTCACTAAACCGCTCCCAGAGGCTTATTGTTTTTTGGATTTTTATCCAACGGCTGAGGATTTTCGCTGAACCGCTCCCACTCTCATGGAAACACCTCACCGATGACCTCTTATCCTATGGTAATGTGAGTCAAATTTGTATTTGAAAAGTTTTCGGTTAGAGTTTATTAGGTCATAACTTATTGATAATATTTATGCAAATCATTAATGAATTGAATATTTATATTACTTCACATTATATGTTACTGTGAGTGTCAGTTTAAAATAACATAATACTTTTAGACCCATTCTAATTTATAGGCGAAATGTCTTTTTAGGGTTTTCTGAGGATGCTAAATTTATTTAGAAAGAAAGAAAAAAATTATTTTAATGTCCACGAGGCTAAAGATAGCTTATGAGATAGATTTCTTCTTCATTCACTTGATGTATTCAACGCTTTTTTTGTGAAGCTTCAAAATAAATGCTCGAAGCTTGTCGACAAACCCCTCACTAAATACATCATCCTAAGAGCTAGCTGCCAGCATATCTGCATAACTTTCCCTGTTGTCTTTGAAGGCCTCACATTCTGAAATGAAATATTTTTATGTTTCCACTTTTCTGGAAGAACAAAAAATGCATACTCTTTTCTCCCACACTTCCTTTAGCCTTTTCTAGTGCCATGTTTCACAATGAAGTTGATGAGAACTAGTCCTTAACTGAGCAATAAGAATTTTGGCTCTCCAAGAGATATAGGTCTCTATGTATGCTTTTGGTTGATGACTATGAGTGGGATTAAACACTTCAATATAGTAATTTTTCTTTCTTCCTAGCTCCTTATCCCAAGTACGCTTATGTAACTTTTCCATAACAAAATCTTTTATCTCTTTGTTGTTTATGGACACACGTTCAAGCAAATACCCCATTTACTAAACCATTTGTTATTTTGCTACATCCAAGTTTTTTTGCTTTTGCAAAATCTATTATTAAAGACAACCTTAGGCCATCTACCCTCTTCCATTTGCTCATTTTTTTTGAAATCCCTTATGACTCGCACCATAGCAATTGCTTCAATAGGAGCAGTCCTTGTTTCACTTAACAATATATCATAAGGAACTGCACTTTTAATCTTAAATTTGTTTGTAATCAAACGCTTCTGAATTTTCTCAATTTGTCTCTACTGCATGTCGGATGTACTATTGGCCCGTAGTTCAGAACCATAGAGAATCATCGGAATCACTAGAAGCCCAAAAAGAGTTTGAGTGGTTTTCTAGTCCCATAACTCTGCCTCTCTGCACCTATTTTGAAAAGCATAAAATTATTTCCAATCCCCTAAAGTTCTTTTCTTTCTACAACCATTCCAGCTTATATTTTTGTTGAAGTCAATTCCGAGGTATTTGTAATCTGTAACTTCTTCCAGAATGTTTCCTTCAAAGTAGAACTTATGCTGGTTATGTTTTCTTTTCTCAGAGAAGACCACTACCTTAGTTTTGCTTATATTCACTTGCATCCCCACACTTCTAGAAAAATGCTCAAGGAATAGTAAGTGCTCTTGCAAACTAAGAGCCAATTTAGCGATCAGAATAAAGTCATCTGCATACAAAAGAAGCCTTATAACAAACTTTCCCAAATAGATACCATCAACCCCTTGCGAATTTAACCACTCCTTAAGCTTATTGATATATAAACCAAAAAGGGTAGGAGACAGTGGGCAACCTTGCTTGACCCCGATATCGCTTCTAAATCTTTCTGAAATTCATGCTGAAGTTATAATTTTGAATTTCACCTATTATTACAGCCTATGCACAACTGCTCTCAAATGTTTAGGAACCCCAAGTTCCTCCATTCTATGCCAAATCTTATCCCTAGGAATCGAGTCAAATGATTTTCTGAAATCAACAAAGCAACAAAAGATGTGCCTTAAAGTTATACAATGATCAACCGTGGAATGTTTAGGTCTAAAAACTTCTTGCCCTTAAGCATGTTTATCTCTTTCTTCTACCCACTTGTTAATTTTTTTTTCTAGCATGCTTCCAAATAGCTTTGAAAACAAAGTGATTATCATGGTGGTCCTATAATTGGAGGATTTATTGACGTCACCGCTCTTGAAAAGAGGTATTTCCAAACTAGTTGTCCAATCTGTGGGGAGCCCTTGTTGTATGATGTTGTTGAAGATTTTTGTAATGTGAGGTGCAAGAATATTTGAGCCCCACTTTAGATATTCTGCTTAGAGTTCAACTAAGTCTTTTTCTTTTTAAACACCCAACTTCTCGATACCCATCTTTACCTTTTGTATCGTGAAGAGTTTAGTATCAGTGTTGACCAAGGTGGGCGGGTCAACCTTGGGAACCTGCTCATAGAGTTGTCTTGCATAGTCAAACCATTTAGAAGTTGTAATATTATTTCCAATTTGTATCTTTTTTGCATGGATCTCCTTCCAAAATAATTTGGGATTATTTTTCCCAAGGAAGATTAGTTCTTCCCTCCTTGAAACCATGAAATCGACCTCTTTCCTACTTAATAACTGCTTGTAAGCTTTGAGCTTTATATTATCCTTGTTTGACTCTTCCCATATTCTCCTTGCCTTTTTGCATTCCTCATCAAACCAAGCATTAATCAAAAAGCCATTTGTTTCAGACATTTTAATTTTTGCTCTTTTGCACTTTGCAAGTGCCCATTGCATTAAATGTGTTAATTCATGACTATGAAGGCTGTGAATTGTAATTTTATCCTTCTTGAAGAGCCTCTCTAGCGTCATTTTGAAGGTATTATAATTTTCTAGGGTCAAAAGAATTCTACCTTGTGGGAGATTTTGTTGGACATGCTGAATTTTTGACTATAATCATTTCTTTCCAATCCAAGAGAAACATAAATAAATTGGCTTGTGATCTGATTTCAAGTCCCATGGTTTATCTCCAATCAAAACTTCCTCTGTTTTCTCACACAAACCATGTGAGAAAATTACATAATCTACCACACTTGCTCCATTGTAAGTATTGCAAGTGAAATTACTGGACTGTGCCCATCTAGTCAAGCCATTACAAATGACTAAATCAAAGGCCCCACATAGAGTAAGAAATTGTTCACCAAAGAGATTGCATCCCTTGTCCTATGAAATTCATTCCCACTAATGATTACTTTCTTCTATAAGCCAAATAGGGTCATAATCATCTTTACATCAAAGAATACTACCTTGCTGACTTATAGTCCTAGCATTGAAATCGCCCACTATAAGGACTTCACATAGTTGTGAATATGTTGCAATGTTCACTTTTAAGGCTGCAAATGGATCATTGTGGTCAAGCCCTCTACCTTTGTAGATTTTTGAAACTTGCGACGCAAAATAGCATGCTACAATTCTGATGTGGTTTCCATTTTCTAATATTTTAAACCGAATGAATTGGTATTTGAGTCTTCATTTTCTAACTAAATGAGACAACCTTCTTTCTCCCTTACTAAAACCATAATACCTCGATGCCCTTTGCCATTCTTTGTTGCCTTGTTCCACATTGCCATCTTCCAGTATCCTTCAAACAAAGGTGTATTGCACCCTTCATGCTCATGTATTTCTATGAGGAAAATTATGTCTCTATCTTCTGCAATAGGCCCTAACTCAGGTCCTCATCTCCATGGGTAACCTCTACAGTTCCAACAAACTAACCTTAAGGAAACTTGGGTATTACTCGATTGCTATTTATTTTAACACACAAGACTCACATTTGAGTCGTTGTCCCTGCTTTCCCATACTGACCTTGCTTTCTGATTCCTGTTGAAGAGTTTGTTCCCTCTTCTTTATTACCATCTTGTTGCTCTGTTTTGGAAGGGGGTCCAAATCGTGCTATCACAACTTTGCCCTTATAAATCCATGCTCTCTTGCCTTCATCTCTTGCTACCCTAACCTTTAAAATTTCCTCCCTTCTTTCCTCCTGTTGTTTTACAATTAAATCTTCTTCTAGGAAAAAAGGAGAAGTCCTCAAGAGATGTTTCTTGCTTAGAATGATATATTTATCACATAAGCTATGCATAATGATTTTTATGGGTCTGGCTCTCTCCCCATTAAACTTACCCGCCTACCATGCTTGGCATATTTGTCCTTGCCATAACAACTTGTCTTTCAAGAAGTCTCTTGCAAGGTCAAGAGTACATTCATTTTTCCCATAGTCTTTCAACCCTTTAATAATTATGTTTGCTTCCCTATTTTGTCTTTCCTTGCCTTCACTATCTTGCATGTTGTCAACCTAAATATTTGTTTCTCCTTCCTTATTAGCATAATTGCTAATAACTTGAGCCTAAGTTTTGGAAACTTTGGTGGAATCTCCTTTCATTTCTTCTCTTCCATTCTCTTCAAGGTTGTTTATTTGGGCAATTAATTTCCCTTTATCCTGGGATGATTTCACATTCACCACCTCTATACTTTCCACTACATATTTATTTATGTTTTGCACATCCGCCTTCATGCATTGCCAGTCTGTCTTCCCTATTAGGAGAGCTTCTTGTAGCAATGCCACTTGCTATTTAATACTTTATTGCTTCATGCTAAAGCCTTGTTCTCAGTTGTTATTATATTAATTTTATGATCTTTTTCTTGCCATTTAGCTTCTAAAATCTCCAACCTTTGTTTTGCATTTAACAATTCTTTCACATAAACATCAGAGGACTAGGTGAGAGCTGTGGATGTGGGACTATATAAGGAAAAATCATGAATGAATTTTCCTCTACACTTCTTGTTGCAATGTGCTTGTAGAGGAGACTTGTTTGAGTGCTTTTTGTGAAGGGCTCGAGTACTTTTCTTTTTATACCATTTCTTCCTTGTTTGCTCCCATTTTAAATGGGCTATTATTCACTTTAAAATGCCTCAATATTGTTTGGCATTGACCCAAACCCACTTCCCAACTTTGGTGGATGAGGCAATTTTCACTTGTCCTAAATCATTTGTCTCCACATGTTCTGAAATTTCTTGTTCCTTTGTCATGTTTGAATGCATTTGTTGTCCATCCTATTTTGAGAAATATGTAGGTCTATAAACTTCCAAGATTACTTTGCACTACTCCCTGATGTTCAGGTTATCGCTGGTCCTTGCTCGTTGCTCAACACTTCTGCTACATAAAAGGTCCCTGCTCTCACACTATCCACTGTTCACTGCTCACTGTTCACTACTCATTGCTCACTGTTCACTGCTCATTGTTAATTAAAAATGATTTACTGGTTAAAATCCATTCCAATCCATTCCATGGTCATTGAGAGAGCATTAATCACTAGCCAGCAAGAAATTCCCTTTATTTTAAGATCCACTCGATATGGTCGAGGGTTCGAAGCTGCCATCGCGGATTCTTCGTCCAACCAACATAAAATTCTACAATATTCGGACCTGACCGCTTCTTTACTATATCTTAAAATTGTTACAGAACCTGCCAAGGAAAATCTTTGAAAACAAGGCCATAGTGATCTTCATCCGCTAACCTCAAGTCTTGTGAAAGCACAATATGCCAACACGTTTGGCTACCATTACAACAAGATCTGCTCAATTGCGACCGAATATATACATTTTCTATGAAAATATTCAGCCGTAACAACACATTTCAACAAACTTCAGTAATAATTGCTTCATTGCCCATTGGCTTTCTTCACTTGATAAAGATGTTGAAGGAGTTTGCTTTATACATTTAAAAATACATTTTAAATAACAAAAAATCATATTTTTTTTGAAATTATTTTACCAAAGTTTAATGAAAAATCCCAAACCTAAATTTATTATATTATTTTAAATTGAAATATTTACATAAATTTTATATATTCTTAAAATTATTAAAAATAATAAAAATATTTTAAATTTCAGTAATATATATTTTTAATATTAATATCTTAAAAATTTAAGATAAATTTTTATTTTTGACTATCCATAGGATAGCATCGAAAGAGTGATTGAGAATTTCCCTTTGATGGAGAGATCTAGCGAGAGTTATGATTCCTTTTCACATAAAATAATTTAGTATGATTTTGCTATTTATATAATTAAATATCTTAATTTTTTAATTAAGAAATAATATAAATAATTTAATTTAAATTTATTTATTAAAAATTAAAATACAAAAATGATTTTTTTTTTTCCTAATACTTCACGTGGTATTATGTTTATTAATAATATTGACATATATATAAATTGGATTGGAAAGTTTGGTAGCATTTAGGGTTTTGTTTCAGCTATTTAATTTTTGTTTTGTTTGTATAGATTTTTTTAAAGATTTGTTTTGTGAATCGTTCAATGGTGAATTCCTATGAATTGGCAAAAAAGTTTGTTTCTTTTGCAAGTATGGTTTCTGGTCAAGTTAGCTCTTCTTCTGTTTCATACAACTCTATGTTGAAGTTTGGTTCTGGTCTTCCAATGGTTTAAGAGATTTCTTCCCTCAATGTTCTAATGGATGAGGAAGTTTTTTGTTGTGAAAAATAGTTTTTGGAGAATGGATTGGTTTGCAAGTTTAATGGGTACCCGACACGGCTAGTCGATTTTCATAAATGGATCTTTGAGGTATGTAAGCCTCTTTTGGTAGACGAGATGAATATTTAACCTATTACTCACGGTTTCTTCCTTGTAGTTTTTAATAATATTGAGGAAAAGAAGGTCATCTCTGAAGTTGGGTCGTGATTTTGGTGGAGTGTTGACCTCTTTATGCAGTCTTGGACTCCCACTTTTGACTTGGTAATAGCATCAATCTCCACAGCCCCAGTTTGGGTAAGGCTTTTGAACCTTCCCTTGCATTTTTGGAATCATACATTGCTTTCCGCTATTGGTAAATGCGCTGGGAAAGTTTTATCGTCTTTACCCTGAAACAATTTTTTTTTACAATACTACTTATGCCCGCATTTGTGTGGAGATAGAATTCAACAAGGACTTTCCTATGAAGATTAATTTGATGGCTCCAAACTATGTTTGGGGTCCAAAAACTCGACTATGAGCATACTTCATGTTGGTGTAGAGCATGCTATGAAATGAGGAATGTAATTAAAATCTACCCAAATGTTCTTAAAATAGGAAAGACTAGAAAAATTCTCGAAGGGCCAAATGGTGGGAAAGAGCACAAGGGAATTACTATATGGTATTCAAAGAGAAAGAGCTTCAAGGCAAGAAAGAACCAAAAGAAAAGAAGGAAGCAGATACAATCAAATAAATCACATCCACAACATTATATAAGCGAGAAAAATCATTTTCCAACGTGGGTCCTTTGATCACTAGTAAGGATTATCTGGACATGCTGTTAGTGGAAAAGCAACAATCCCTCATGGAAAAAAAATCCCCTCCCAAACCACAAGGAATAATGCTGAAAAAGAAACTTATTGGGCAGATCAAGCAGATGAGGAAGATTTCAAGAATATTATTGTGCACTTGCCGAAGAACGATCCACTTGAATTTGCAGAAAATGCGGAGTTGGATTTAAGTTGGGAAGAAAGGAAAAAAGTTTATCTAGATCAAAATAAAATTATAGTGGAAAATGGAATGTAAATGTGTCTATATTTTGAGGTTTTTTTGAAAAAAGTTTAGTTAGAAAGGGATTGAAGTTTTTTTTCATGGGGAACTCACTTGAGGGTTTGGATTGAGCCTTCATACTCAATCTCGAACCTACAAGGAAGATTGGAATATGTAAAGGTTTTAACCTTGTAATCCAATTTTTTTTTAACAATACAAATCTCTATATGTTTTCTTTATATATATATATGTATGTATTAAAAAATAAGAACATTTATTAAAATTAGAATACATTTAAATTGGAAAAATTGTTACTATGATCACCATTTTTATATTGTTTTTTATTTTGGTCAAAAAACTTTTACTTCCAATTAGTTTTGAAATTTTTTAACATATTCTATGAAGTTTATCAAAGTTTTGAAAAAAAAAAAAATATTAAACTAAATATTTTGATTTTTTTTTTTAATGTAATTTTTTTTTCTAATTGGTCAATGACTATTTTCATGTGGTTTTAAATTCAATTGTCAAATATAGAAATATTTCTAGTCATAACAATTTAGGTTTTATTACAATACCATGGGTCAATACCATTGCTTATCAATACCTCATGCTCAAAAACCATGACTCATTTCAAAATCATAAATATTTTATTTTATTTGAATTATATAAGATATTTTAAATCTTTGGCCACATGTTCAAAATTCCGAATCTTGTCAGTGATCTCCCTTCTGTGCAAGGCCAATATCTCGGAGTATAAGCTTTTGTGATACATAATGTTTATAATAAGCTATTTCAGATAAATCACATTTATGTTTTGTAGATCGACATGTTTTAAACCATAAAATGTGGGTTATCATCAAGATCCAAATAAAGGACCGATCCAAAAATGTAAATAAATAATACAAAAATGCAATAATTATTTCTATTAGATATAAATTAAATAATAATAATTCAAGCTTTAAAAGTTAAATTAAAATAACATCTAATATATTAAATAAAAAATATCTCAAAATAATAAAATAACCTAAACAAACTAATATACATATATATAATATATATAATTAAAAGAAAAAAACCTATATAGATAAAAGTCATATATATAAAAAAAACATATAAAAATATAATAGAGGAAAAATAAATATATCAAAAAGACGAGTAATTCTATATAAGAGTTTAAAAATTAATCAAAGTAACGAGGATAATCTAAAAATAAGAGTTAGAATTAAGAGATAAAAGAATGTATTAAAATATTAATATGCATATAATAAAATTAGGTGTTTTTTTTGCCTTTGTAGGCCTGACATTAGATGATGAGTTTCATATTGGACAATGTAAGAGCATCCTAAGAACAACTTCTTTGGAAGATTGTAGTGGCTTGCTTTAAGTCTTAAGTGCAGAGGACAAAAGGGCAGATTTGTATTTGTTAGTGGGAAGGTGGTTTGGAGCCTTAACTGTTGATCTTTGGAGGAGCTAAAGAGCAGCCAAGAGGGCTAGTTATCAAGCCCTAGTTCAGTGATTGATAGTGGGTTGGATCAATGATAAGTAGGCAACCTCCAAAGCCCTAAGACCTGTCATCTTTGGAGTAGCAGAGAAGGCAAGGAGTGGGCAACGTTGAAGTCCCTAAGTGCTGGTGTCTTTAAAGGAGTAATGAGAAACTAGAGAGTGGATTGTGTTGGGACAAAGTTCAGTGACCAAAAGGAGCAGTAATCATTGATAGTGGCAAATTGTTGAGTTGCAAGAGGGGAGTTAAAGGACTCGCCATATGTGTTCAAGGTACATGGACTAAAAGGACTGTGGATGCTCACCAACAAAATTAGATCAGATGTACTTTGTTCAGGGTATATTGGTCATCATAGTTGTTGGTACCAACCCTATTTATTGTCTTGTATCAAGGCTAATTGTAAGGGCCATGATCTCTGGTATGGGAGACCTAACATTGTTGTATTAAAATTTTGTATTGTAACAAGTGTTGGGTTAATAATCTTGTCTTGTGTAGTAGTTTATTCATTGTTGTGTATTTTTCCTTGTGCAAAGTAGAAGTGTTGTGGCATTTGAGTGTGTTTGTGATTATGATTTTAGACTCAAACTATATTCTTGAGTGCCACGGAAAAATAAACATGGGATTATAGCTACTTGAAGGGCTAGTGAATCAGAAGGTGCACAACGTACAACACAAGAGGGAGTTGTTTCCATTGTTGTTGAAGGAATAATAACAATGGCAAAGTTTTCGGTTGGTTTGTGATATGAGGACAGGTTGGATGGGTTGTCTAACTATACTTTGTGGAAGGAAAGGATAAAGTTGGTATTGATGGTGAACAAGATATACCAGTTTTCTGACAAGAAGATCAAGAAACCAACTGACCCTAAGGAGTTGGAAGTGTATGAGGAGTTGGACTAAGGTGAAGTTAATCCTCCTAGATGGTGTTAAAAATCATTTGATACCTCATTTGTCAGGGAAGAGCTCTAACCATGATATGTGGAAAGCTCTTCAGGATTTATTCCAGAACAAGAACGAGAACTACCTATTGGTATTGAAGGATAACTTGAAGAGCACCAATATGTTGGATGATGAAGAAGTGGTGCCTCATCTGACGAGATTGTCTTAGGTTCGAGATGAGCTTGTTGCCATCAATGAGATTGTTACGAATTATGAGATGATGAGGATTGCTTTGAAAGGGTTTACCAAGGAATGAAATCCCTTCATCAAAGGGATGGCCACTCAATATAAGTTACCAAGTTGTGGGATGACTTCATTAAGGAGGAACTACAAGACAAGGACCTTCACTAGAAGAAGAAGTTTGTTGAAGAAAACATGGCTCTTGCTGGGAGGATGAAGGGAAATCCAAAGAAAGACTTGAGTAATTTGAAGTGTTTGAGTTGTGGTGAATATGGTCATTATTTGACAAAGTGTTTGAAGAAGTAGAAAAGAGTCAATGAGAAGAAGAAGGGGAAGGAGATAACAAGTGTCGCTAATTCTTCTGAGCTAGATGACACCTTGAGAAGGTTGGAGGTCAAATATTTTTCCCTAGTGTCTCATTTCTCTGAGAGTATCATTGATGGAACTGCATGGTACGTGGATAGTGGTGCGTTGAAGCATATGAAAGGTTCACGACATGTGTTTAAGACTCTTATTGAATGGGACTCCAAGTTTCACATGGTGGCTGATGACAAGACTCATAAAGAGATCAGAGGATTTGATGTCCTTCAATTTAGGATGGAGTGAGGTCGGATGTTGTGAGTTCAATATGTACTATTTGTACCAGAGCTAAGATGCAATGTGTTCTTTGTCCTAGTGATCAAGCAGAAGGGGTTTGACATGAATTTCCGGGATGGGAAAGCGAGACTCTGGCCCAAAGGCTCTAACTTAGTAGGAGTTGTCATTGGAGTTAGGGAGCATGGACTATACCGACTGATGAGCAATCCTATAGATCATGAAAAGAAGCAAGTGCAGTTTCTTGAGGCTCAGAGGGAGCCAAGTTCTAACGGGAGTATGTAGGTTCAGAGGGAGAATATGCAACCCAAGAAGAATGCGTGGTCAGTGGGAGGTAAGGAGACTACTACATCTAGTAAAAGGGAAGTATGGGATGGCATGAAGGCCTATCAAGAAAGGAAGAAGCAAGAGAATTCTCATGGTAGAGTCATTGCTGAGAAGAGTGTGGTTCATTCTACAAGGTATGTTGCAGTGGTGAATGTCGGGAGTTGGGCTAGTGTCGCTAGTAGTGATGATGATGACGAGCTACTTCTGAGTGTTGGAAGTACCTCCCTCACTAAGAGGGAGTGTTGATTTATGTAGCTTGGGGGGTACTCCACAACCCTGGGTATTGGGCTTTTGTGAGTTGGCACCACAAAAGGGCTTTATGGAAAAGTACCCAAGCAGTCGGTTTTGCACCCAAAGTTGTGGGTGTGAAACCAAGCATGGTTTTGATGGTTTGACCATAGTTGCATATGTGGCACCCTTAATGGAGCAAGGGGAAACTAAGGCAATCATGGAAGCATTTATCAATAGAGAGAAAATAATTTTGATTTGTATGAGGTGGGCTAATGGCAATATTTTCAAGTCAGCTATTCTTGAAGGTGCCCTTTATCGGGCTAGACATTGCACCCAAAGAAGCATATAAATATAAGGGAGGTGAACTCATTTGATCACACAACACAAGTGAAAGCATCTAAGGAGAAGGACATATGTGTTAGCCACAACCTATAAAGGAGCCTTTGCCAAGTGAAGAGAAGGTTGAAGTTCTCATCTTTTATGTGCTTTTAACAAGGTTGAGTTAGGGCAGTTTGCTGGTTTTGTTTGAAGGCAATTATAAGCTTGTTTGGTTGGTGTAATTATGTTTAAATTGTCTCTTTTGGAAGTAGGGACAAGCCCCTATAGAATTTGTTCAAGAGGGCCAAAAGGTCTATTTTGGAGGGCATAAAATCCAAGATTGTAGTTGGAGTGAGGTTGAGTATCCTCAAACAAAAACGCTAAAGATTTAGTGGGAAGAAGTGGGAATTACATTGGGTTTGAGGTCCAATATTTCACTGAGGAAACCCTAGACACAATGTTCTATAATCAAGGTCTAAATATCAATCAAAGTGATGTACATGTCATGGAATATTAAGGACAGAAGTTGGCGTCCAAAGGTATGATGTTTGTCCTCCCAAGATTTATGCTTTTCTAGGCGATGAGGTCCAAATTGGACAAATGTAGGAGCAGCATAATAACCACTTGTTTGGAGGATTGTAGTGTCTTTCTTCAAGCCCTAAGTGCAGAGGAAAAAGAGGCATATTTTTCTTTGTTAGTGGGAAGGTGGTTTGGAGCCCTAAGCATTGATCTTTGGAGGAGCTAAAGGGAAACCAAGAGGGTCGGTTATCAAGCCCTAATTCAATGATTAATAGTGGGTTCAATCAGTGATACGTGGGCATCCTCCAAAGCCATAAGACCTGCCATCTTTGGAGCAACAGAGAAGGCAAGGAGTGGGAAATGCTGAAGTCCCTAAGTGCTAGTGCCTTTGAAGGAGTAAAGAGAAGCTAGAGGGTAGATTGTGTTAGACCAAAGTTCAGTGACCTAAAGGAGAAGTGATTATTGATAGTGGTAAATTGTTTAGCTACAGAAGGGAAGGAAAAGGACTTGCTATATGTGTTCAAGGTACTTGGATTGAGAGGACTTTGGATGCAACCCAACAAAAGTAGGTCATTTGTACTTTATTCAGGGTAGATTGGTCATCATAGTTGTTGATGCCAAGCCCTAGTTGTTGTCTTGTATTAGGGTTGATTGTAAGGTCCATGATCTCTGGTACAAGAGCCCTAAGATTTTCATCTTAAAGTTTTGTAATATAACAAGTGTTTGATTAAAAATCTTGTCTTGTGAACTAATTGATTGATTGTTGTGTATTTTCCATTATGTAATGTATAAGTGTTGTGGGATTTGAGTGTGTTTGTGATTTTGATTTTAGACTCAAACCAGATTCTTGAGTGTTATGGAAAATCAATGGCATCTGAGGGGTAATCAAAGAACTATAATATATATATATATTATATATAACTCCAACACTGGAATGGATTTTAAACAACAAGTGTTTAGGATTCTAAACTTCCAAAGAAGTTCTCTTCCCATAAACCATTTGGGCAATCCATGAAGAAATTATGTTGGGATAAATTTCTAAACTAAAACCAGTAAAAGTTAAAAACTAGACTTTCAAGCCCTCTCTATAGTGGGAAGAATCACTCTCATTAAATCTTCTCATCAAGAAATTATAGTGTACCTGTTTTCAACATTAGTGGCTCTATAAAGGGTAATTAATGCCATTGAGAGGCTTAAGAAGAGCTTCTTATGTCATGATGGAAAAGAAATGGATACTTGTATTTTGGAAAATGATTGGAAAATGATATGTCAACTCAAAGAAAGGGTCAAGCCTGGTATGCACAACCTAAAGTTAACTATCACAACTTTTAGTGGAAAACTTATTTGGGGATGGGAAATAGAACAAAAGTACTTTTCGGAAAAATTTTGGAGAGTAAGCATACCACAAGGGTGGAGATGAAGAATTTGATGCCTATGGAGTTTAGTAACAAAGATTATACATTTTAATAGTGTGTGGAAATTTTAGGTAGTGGCACAAAATATTAGTATTTTGAAAGTTCAAAATGGGAAGTGCATTTTTCTTTTGGAAAGAAATGTGGAATCAACATGGATCTCTCACAAGATGAAAGGATTTTAGCGAGATCCAACAAAATTTCAAAGAAGTTGAGCGGGGATTATATATGTTGGTATTGGCATTAAAAATCAACAACATGTTGAGGATCATTTCATCATAACCAACCCACCCTTAGGCTCCTCGGTGGAAACCATTTTTGATGAATACAAACATAGGCTATGAAATGAAATGCAAATGAGATTTATCCCTTGGACAGTAGGCATGGATCACCTAATATGGGGATTAACTAGAAGGGGAAACTACTATTTAATATAAGCATATACGAACATCCTTATCCAAGTAGCATTAAATAATAAAAAACAAGTTTGAAATAAGATACAAAACTTACGAGCATGGCCAAAAAATACTTCTTTTCATTGGCTATTATACTAATGAGGAATTGTTAATTGGGACAATCTGATTAAAAGAAGATTCCAAGGCCCCTATTTGTGTATGTTAAGTAACCAGGTGGAAGAATCTACGATTCAAATCTTTCTCACCTTCCATTAGCTAACTAATATAGGGAGTGGATTGATGGTGGTTTGAGAAGAAGTGGTTGTAATTTCGAAAGAAGCAATGAGATGATTAGAAGATGGTGCAAAGGAAAATTTAAAAGTGAATCATAAAACATATCTAGGAATTTTTTGTGTGTTTATAATGTTGAACCTAATAAGCTTTCACCACACTAGGAGATGTGGAGTAACTTTTTCCATAAGGTCTCAAACTACCCCAAAAATTCCTACAACAACTAATGCTCCTTACTGCCCAATGCACAAGGTCTCATTGTAATCATCCATGGTAAGGTTGTCCATTGCATTGGAAAACTTCCTTTTCCCATCCCTACATATGACCCATCCTCCAAAATCCTCAATGAAACATAAATAACAACAATACTTACATCTTCATGAGGTCTCTCCATGTGAGTGCCTCCTTCCTCCAATGTCTGTAACGTGCACAAATCTGGTCCAACTTGGTTTGGTTCAATCATCCCAAGTTCATCCTCTTCTGCTGTCACATCTACAACATCCTCCAAATTTGGTTCAAATATAATAGGCTCTATCCCACAAAGCTCCTCTTCTTTATGCATCACAACACAAGGAAGTCAACATTCTTCCAAATATTGGAGTGGAGACTCCTCTAGACAAAAGGAAATTATCTCATCATGACAGAATTTGCTTCTTGCTGGAAGAGGAAAGATCTACAAAAGATTATAGTTAAGGTGTCTCAAGGTTAGCGTCATCACCTTAGAACGATAGGCTCAAGTATGTTACTAAACAGTTTGGTTGATATGAAAAGAGTTGAACCATTCCAGATTCATATCATGGCAAGAGTTTTGGGCACACCTCAATCCAATAGGACACAAGGATCCAACAATCACTATGTTGTATCTTCGATTGTGAATGCTAGATGTGAACCTCATCTTGGAAACAAATGCCTTAATCAAACTATTTTCATGTTGTATGAAGGTCATGAGAAGAAATCTATCAAGACAATCCTAATTTAGGAGGAAGGCTCAACAATTCAAACATATCATACTAAACATAGCATAATCTAAATTAGTGATGGTGATATAGAGATGAACATCAGAGAAGGGAGGAGCAAGGACTGGATGTAAGCATAACACAAAATGCACTTGTTTAAACAATGATGGTACTCAATCAAAACAAAAGAAAGATACATATAAATCCAGCTTTTGATATGATCTTACTTTTCCAATTAGCAATCAAGTCACAACCCAACAAAGCAAACCTCGAAATATGGAGAAAAGAAATTGCATTAGTAGATATGTCAATAGGTTCAATGACAACCAAGATAAGGAGAGGTAGGTAGATAGGAATTAGTGGTTGTACTCCAATAACTATCAAAAATAAATATTTACATTTATAAATAAATATTTTCTCCATGGGAAATTTTGTTCATCTAGGCTTCATTGTGATCATTTTGTTCTAGGGGTTTCATGGTAGGTTGTCTATGAGTTTTCTATTAGATACATGGAATCCAAGAACTTCATTAAAAGATACTCAAATTTAGGTTAATTGCAATAGAAATAGAAATATAATTTTTGTCTTTACTTACCCCAAACTAAAATAGTATTAACTTACAAATATGTGTTCAAATGAACTATTCCTCTAAAAGCTATGTTAAACAACAATCCATTAACCTCACTAGTTGCACTTCAAAACATATATTTACATATTTCAATGTTGATATAAACCAATTACATATTTAGTATACAATTGATCAATGTTACATGATTAATATTGTTAAGGTTGCATTATTGCAAGTGTATATTTAGGTTTTCTTTTCAAATATTTATTGTAACTATGTTACCATTGTAATTTTTGTTAGGGGAAACAATATCCCCAATTTATACCCCTCATAAATGAATTTGTTTAATTATACTTGTGGTTTAGACCATTCCAGAGATAAATATATGGAATAGTTCCATTGAAGTGTACAATACATGTCAAGGGAAACAAAACCCTCAATGTTGCAGACCATTCTATCTGAACTTATTCAAGTATATTTGTGGCTCAGATTATAGAAAAGATAAGGAAATGGACTAGTTTCATTGAAGATCAAAAGATGAAACCATTCTTATAGCTTTTTGGTCCCTAATGATGAGTGAGATATATAACTAAATAAATTGTTCCATGTCCAATACTGTTAAATCAAAAGAAAATTAAATCAGAACCCGATCTGACCAGAGTTTAGGGTTAGTTACAACGAATGCAAGGACCTGCACAGATGCAACCTTCCGCTTCCTGTTTCATTCTGTTCCTGTGTAAAAGAAAGAAAGTGGGTTTTAAAAGTTGTATAAAAAAGACAGTAACTTCCAAGCTGGAAAAAAAATTCCAAGCATAGAAATACGAAAACAAGGCGACAATAAATGATGTGAAGGCTAGCAAAACCAAAGTATCATACCCCACACCAATTACAGAATAGCCATAACAGATAGTATCAAAAAATTGTGCAAGTCAGTCGTTAGACTACCAAACAGAGCCCTGCCCACCGAAAAAAGATTAACGAGCAGAAGCACAATATGCAATGAACAATTAAACCAACACATACGACAAGGCAAACAATCAGCGGGGCTCGAACTAAGAACTCAGGCCACGGAAAAATAACTTTTAGTACGTAAGTGCCTAAACCACAGAGAGTCCACCATGGACAAAAACAGAGCCTTTAAAATAGAGAAGATGGCCTTTAGTGACCCAGCCCATTGATCTTTAACCCTCATCGGCCTGAGACTAAAAATACTTAACATCATGGCCAACCGAGATGAGAAGTCCGTCAATTAAAGCAGAGAAGTCCTATAATTAATGATAGGGTGAACTGCAATAAACGGAGATCAATTGACAGAATTATGAATTTCAGTCAAGAAAACATAAGCACAGCTCCCACAATTCCCTTCTAATAAGCCGCCAGAATTACGGAGCCATGCTTACCCTGGTGTCTTAAATGATAGACGTCGTAATGTAAATGACCTCTGAGCAACTTCATAAAAAAAATGACCTCGGGAACAACATCTGTAAATGAATGGCCCTAGATTGAACTGCAACAAACTGAAAAATCAAACTCCTCAAAATTTTCCTTGCTTCTAGCATGTATGGAATGCAAATCAAATTCTGCTGTTATTCCATGTTCTCTAAACCCCTAATATAAAACGCTGGCCATAAATTTATTAAGTTAAATTGTACTTGAAATTGAGGCAATTTCTGTAATTAATTCATGTTGGGTTGTGTTATATTCTTTCCACGACTAACCGATGTAGTGAACCGGGGGGTTAGAGGGGGGGT
>APFE031417976.1:0-13127 GCA_000404065.3 Pinus taeda | reverse complement strand
ATTTCCTTGGCATGTTTGTTTTTGAACTTTGAAGTTGCAAACCTATGGGAAAAATTAATAAGGATTAGGAAATATGAATTTAGGATTACAATTTAGCATTTGCCATTTACAAAATTACAAGTTACAAATTTCCAGAATCCAAAGTTCCAAACCCATGTTACCCAACCAAATGGCAAATGCCAAAAACAATGAAAAAACATAAACAATGTTTAGAAAAAATGAAAACAAAAAAAAAAATTGGTTCCCATAGCCATACCAAGTTACCCATCCCAAATCAATGAAGAAATACAAAAAATTCTTTAAAAACAATGAAAACAAAAGAAAAATGGTGCCCATATGAAGTTTCTCAACCAAAAACAATGAAAAACATAAAAAAACAATGTTTTTAAACAATGGAAACAAAAAAATTTAATCTACATACCGTTTCTACTATGTAATCGGTGGTCTCCTCTTGAAATTGTCCTCTAACCACTTGGATTCGGTCACAAACCCTCTCTAGCTGCTCTCTCCAACACTTATCCTCCTTCCGCGCGCGCCCATTGTCCAAATGACCAAAACAAAACCTAATTTTTCATTATAAATTGCGCTGCCGGGGCTGGCCACGATTTTTTTAATAAAAATCGCGATTTTTTCGGAAAAAATAAAAATCGGCAAAAAAATTATCCGCAATTTTTTCGGATAAAAATCGCAATAAAATCGGCAGGGTCAAAAAAGCGCGATTTTTCAATAACTCGCGATTTAATCGCTCTTTTAACAACACTGATTAGAAGAGATGTAAAGTTTGCTGAAAATATATCGACCTACGAGCCTAGTTCGACGAATGTGCCACCTCTCTCTATCCCTTCTACTTCTGAAAATATTTCTTCAGATGATGACAACGAGGATGACAATCCTCCCCCACCTTCTCGGGATCCTCCTTCAACTTCTCATCTTCCAAAATGGTTCCACGCTACTTGGGATGCAACAGGTGCTCTTGCAGGTGATCCTACAAATCAGTGTCGTACACATTCTCAGTTTGATACACGTTCTCAATTTAACAGAGCCTCTTCTTTATTGTCTCAAGCTTCAACGAATTATGATCCTGACACCTTTGCAGAAGCTTTAGGCCATCCAGATTGGGATGCAGCTATGAATGAAGAATATCGTTCACTATTGGCAAATGATACATGGGACCTTGTTCCTCTTCCAAAGGGACGAAAATTTGTTAGTGCAAATGGGTTTACAGAACCAAGTTTGGACCAAATGGAAAAGTTGATAAGCATAAAGCTCGTCTTGTTGCTAAGGATTTTTCACAAGTTGAAGGCATTGACTACACTGAAACCTTCTCCCCTGTTACCAAAATGAACTGTATTCGCCTTGTTCTTTCCCTTGCTGCCTCTTTTCTAGATGTCATTCTAACAATACTGTCTACACCAAGAAAGTGGGTAAGTCTCTTATCATTCTTGTTTTTATGTTGATGATCTTATCCTTACTGGTAGTGATCCCAACCTTATAAACCAGGCGAAGTCCAGCCTTAAAAAGAAGTTTGAAATGACAGACTTAGGACACTTGCATTATTCTTGTTTTTTATGTTGAAGTCCATCAGATGGATGTTAAATCCGCCTTCTTGCATGGGGAATTGCATGAAGAAATCTATATGGAACAACCTCCTAGCTTTATACAAACATACTCCAGCCTTGTATGTCGGCTTAAGAAATCCCTTTATGGCCTCAAACAAGCCCCTCAAGCTTGGTATGACAAAATGGATAGCTCTCTTTTAGATACTTTCTTTTCTAGATGTCATTCTAACAATACTGTCTACACCAAGAAAGTGGGTAAGTCTCTTATCATTCTTGTTTTTATGTTGATGATCTTATCCTTACTGGTAGTGATCCCAACCTTATAAACCAGGCGAAGTCCAGCCTTAAAAAGAAGTTTGAAATGACAGACTTAGGACACTTGCATTATTTTCTTGGTCTTCAAGTCTTGCAATCCAAAGAAGGTATTTCCCTTTCCCAGTCCAAGTATGCCTGTGATCTTCTACGCCACTTTCACATGGAAGACTGTAAGCCAGCCCCTTCTCCCTTTCAGTCTGGAGCCAAACTTTTAGTCACTTGTACTTCCCCTGAAGTTGATGCTACCTTATACCATCAGCTTGTAGGAAAACTTTTATATCTAACCCATACCTATTCTGAACTTTCCTTTGTTGTTGGCCTTATCGCTCAATTTATGCAAAACCCACATGAAAGTCATTGAAAAGCAGCTAAAAGAATACTTCGTTATGTTCGAGATACAGTTCAGTTTGGGATTCATTATAGTGCAGAAGCATTTCCTCTATTGGTTGGTTTCACTAATTTTGATTGGGCTGGTGACCCTGATGATCGAAAGTCTACTGCAAGTTATGTCTTCACTCTTGGTTCTAGACCTATTACATGGGCTTGCAAGAAACAAAGTGCCATTTCTCTTTCTTCAGCAGAAGCAGAGTATCGTGACGTTGTAGGTGGTGCACTTTAGGTTGCAAATGAATAGCATGGTCATGATCTCGAGCTTGTCGAAGACCCATAGGCATCTCTCTAAATACCTTGGAATGATTGTTGATAACTTTTTGGAGATGCACTGGAGTAGAGGATATAGTTAAGCTTAATGTTATGGCAGTTTCCTAAACATTTTATGGTACCTCCATCTGTGATCATTACTTGAAACTCTGACACTAGAGATACAAAGCAATTGAAAAGTTTTGCTAATTGGTAATTGATGAAGTTATTGGTACTTCTCGAATCAATCAACATTGTTATATTTTTCTTTTTGATATATCCTTCTATCTTGAAGGTTTGTGGAGCATTGATGTTGGCCAATGCACGACAACATTTCTCATTGGAGTAGTCTTTTCTATTTCTAGATCTTGTGATGATTTCAATTCTTGATCTTCTTCCTCTTCATAGTCTGAAGGTTTCTTTCCTCTGAGCTACTAACTCCCTATGATCCTGCTAACTCCCTCTGAACACTGAGTCCCTCCTAAGCTTGCTCACTTCCTCTGAAGCCTGACTCCCTTTAACTCTAGACCGCAAGCCGTTTTAGCCCTCAAGGTCTCTTCTTGACCTTCACTCCAAGTTTCTCACTTGGATCTCCATTGGTTATCGCAACCCTCTTACCATCTCAATCCTACCTTTTCAACCCAACTTAGCCAACTCTCTTGGAATGGTTCTTCAAAACACTTTCGTTCCCTGTAATAGTTCCTATAGTTCCTTATTATCTTGCATTTTCATACACTTTCCCTTGTTAGTGTATGCTCCCTTGACTCCATTTTCCCAAGGTGTGATTATGTACTTGGTCTTGGGGTTTTCTTTCATCTTTCTCTTTTCACATGACTCGTTAGAACATTCTAATACTATCACCCATTTCACTTAGGATTTCTCTTTGCCATTGGATGCATGCCCTTCAAATTTCCTTATAGAACAATTCAAAGTTGGATCTCATCCACTATAGATTGAGACAGACCACTAGATAGACTGTTTAAACCAGTGTTGCAAACATCTCGATAACATCTCAATTTTATCTTGAAATCATGATTTTTTGGCCTAGCCGATGTTTGCCGATTTTGACCAATATTTTGATGGTATCTTGATTTTGCCGATGTCTGCCGATTTTTACCGATATTTTCCCGATTTTTACGATTTTTTGGTTTTCTGGACCCTAGCCGATTTTATCCCGCTGCTGATGTTTGCAACATTGTTTTAAACAGATTTTCCAGCTATGTCATCTCTGAGAGATTGATCAGAAGGAGCACATCATCTTCTATTGTTGCATTTATTATGAGATTCGTGGGAGATTTCATTGCATGTTCAGGGGGATCCAAACCCTTTCTAGTTTCTTCCAGTACTTAGATCAGAGATGTCTAGCTCTTTATATGGAGGAGGTCCTCATACTTCCTACTCATACTGTCTAGCCTCCTAGGTCAAATCCTATTCAATGGTTTACTTCCTTTATAGTGCTCCAATTAGTTAGCGGCACTAAGAGACAAGCTGATGACGACATTGATTCTAGCTCTACATCAATGCGGATCAGAGGGACCATTCCCCCTCCCCAAAGACCTTAGGGACATCACCAGACCAAATCCCTTACCAACATGCAGATCAGATCACCTAGAGACCAACAATGAGTTATAATGGCCAAGCAACAATGTAATAGAGGGTCCAGATATCCCCCTAGCTCTTCTTAGGGCATCATCCTATCTCGAGTTTTCTTCATTCAACCTCAAATGTTAGGAGAGGTGGATCTATTGGATCATGACCCAGTCCGTAGATCCTTTCCCTTTGCACATCTCCCTCTTGTTGTGGCTGCCTGCACTTGAATACAACGATTTTCTAATGTTTCCACACATCCACCTCATGTTTCTACTTTACTACTTGTTCTATATAAGAGAGACTATTTAATAATCTTGCTTTGTATTGACATCAATGTACTTAGCAGTCTTGTTGACCTACCTTTGTGGTCATTTGTTGGACATTAAGAAACCTACCTTGAGTTGGAGAAGAGCTAACCAAAAGAGATGAAGAACTACTATGGTGACAACAAGTAGCATTCATGAGTTGCACAAGACTTCCCATCATTTGGGGGTGCTAGATCTTGTTGTAGCACTCCTCAATTAGACCCCTTAAAAAAGCAAGGTTGACATCCATCTAGTATAAAGACCAACCAAAGACTAATGTAATAGGCATAAGTATTTTATTAGAAGTCACTGTAGTCAATGAACCTTTTAAGGAGATCCAAACCGCGGTAAAAAAGGAACCTCTTGATCCTCTTCGCACGTGTGGATATCTCTATCAGTGTTGAAAATATCGGTATCAGCAAAATATCGACAAGGGTCCTAAAAACATCTTATTAGCAATATCGGCGAAAATATCAGAAGTATCGGCAAACATAAAAATCAAAATTTTCAAATTTTTGAACATAGCCGATATTTTCAAAATGTGGCGATATTTAGCCGATATTTTCAAAATATCTTTTCAAAACGAAAAATATCGTGATATTTACTCAGTGATATATCGTTTTGCCGAAAATATCGCCGATATATCGGTGATATTATCAACACCGATCTCTGTAATAGAAGATCGAAGTTATTTTTAATCGCAAACCAACTTGTTATGATTGAAGGATGACCAAATAAGGGTCAACGATCTCCACTATATAGGCGTTATGTGAGGGCTAATTAGCCCTAGTAGCGCTGACATGATGTCTTCTTAGAGCCGACTCATGGAGTTAAGATGGGTCGACTTGTAGACGTTCAAAAATTCATTTCTTCTCCATGTTTCCAATGAAAAATGTCGACCATAGCTACTTAATTTTTCAACATAAGCAAATATTACACAATGTTGTGCAACACAAGAGGTAGAAGAATTCTCATGCTACAGTAATGGAGGAGGTGGAAGATTTGAAGATGTGAGGAAAGAAGAGCTCCCATAGAAGGTGGAAAGATTGATGATGTGAAGAAAGGCGGAACCTTAGATGGTGAAGCAGAGCCGAGAGTTGGATGTATCCAAATTAGTACCAACTATGGAAAAATAATATGAGTGGTAGATGGATGTAAAAAGTCCACACAATGAAAAACAGGTGTTGTGCATAAGCCATGGGAAGTGCAAGTTGCAGGGTTGAATGAGATTCTTTCCACATGGTTCTGGTTCATGACTTTGTTAGTTTCATACCTAATTGTGGAAAAGGACATCCTTTTGAAGTACAAATCAACTTCTACATCCATTGTATATGTGCTGAAACTTTTGGCCAACATTGATCCCATCCAGCTGAAGCGTCAATAATTGATCGCAATGTTGGTGAGGTATTTTACACTACATCAACCATGTCAATTACACATCATGTTGGAAACATTTTTGCGCATTTGATGACATCTTCAAAATCTGATTTTTAGAGTGCATTTGAGAGGTATGTTGCAAATATATTTGACACATTTGGTTTAAACAAGTCTATATTTAGGGACAAAAGTTTGTTCTCCATATGACCATTAAGGGAGGGTGTGCCATGTTGGTTACATGTCATGTGGTTGAAATTTCCACTCATGTGATGTTAGCTTCAACATTTGATTTTGGAAGTGCCTTTGAGAAGCACATTGCAAACATTTTTGACATCTTTGGTCCAAACAAGTTCGTATTATGAGAAAAACGTTTGTTCTCTGTCCATAAAGGGAGGGTGTTAGATTTATATAATAATAAACTTACATTGTACTTCAGGATAGAAATAAAGTGACCTAAGATATATGTAAGTTACATGTCATTAATGTAATCAAGTCACATTTAGATTTATATCATAAGGTGGTTGTACAAGATTTTGGTACCGGACATTGTCTCCCCTATATGTATTAATATCCATCTCATTGAATAATAACAATCGAGGACATTTCTCTCTCTATCCTATACCATTTCCCCTTATCTTAACCCCCAAACCATGTTTTCTCACACCACCTCCCTTTACGATATTCCTAGGCAACCTCCCCCCTATGTCTCCTTCCCCCCTTGCTTGCCACCTTTTCTCTGTGTGAGACATTAGGAGAACAATGAAAGCTATGCATACCTACAAAGCGAGTGATGATGAAGGGCTCTAGGCCAAATTCCTTGAGTATGGCATCTAGTCCCTTGATTCCCGTATCACTCTTTTATTTAATCATGTGGTATTTTCAGGCTTCCCCACCTTCCAAACCAAAGACATTATTCATCTGATCCACAAATCAAGGTGTAATTCTGATCCAAACAACTACCAGATTATCATGGTGGGTTATACATTTTCCAAGCTTTACACCACAGTTCTACACCGGTGGCTTTTTGAGGAGCTAGAGAGTTGTCATTAAAGGATAGGCAGGTTTCCACCCCAACTACTAGAGTCTTGATCACATCTTCGCACTCTTCCTCATTATTGAGGATGCTTGTTATTGCTCTTCAAATATTTACAGTTGCTTTCTAGAATTCCGAAAAGCGTTTGATGCAGGACTAAGAGGCATTATTCCAAAAACTCCATGACATTGATATATTTGAGACCCTGCTGATTGTTGAAAAATGTGTAACTAGGTTTGGTCTTCATAAATATGAAATGTCCTTTTGATTCTTGTATACTGTAAAATGAAAGAAAATTATTATTATTATTATTATTTTTGGAGAATAGATTTCATGCTCAAGATTTTTTATTTTATAAGTCAAGCACCCATTGAATACTTCTAGGGTTCGTCCTAGGTCAAGAAGTCAAAAAGAGTCATTGTCATAAGTTGAAGACCCCATCAGGCACATTGTAACTTATAAAGAAAATTATTTTTATTATTAAAAGTGTCAAATACCCTTTAAGACCAAGTTGGTCTAGCAGTTGAGAAGTCAGCCTATTTTGAGGAGCAACGTCCACCTTGAGAAGCTAGCAACAAGTCGCTGACATATTGACAAAATCTCTTCCTAATAAAAAGCTTGTGTATTTGAGAGACAAGCTTGGTTTGGTTGATATATCTTCCCTAGTTGAGAGGGAGAGATAGGCACATCATTCTTGTCTTCACTTGGGAAGACGAAATGGAGGATTGAGTAAGCATCCGGCATCTGATACTCTTTGAAGATGAGGTATATTGTAAAATGAAAGAAAATTATTATTATTATTTTTGGAGCATGGATTTCATGCTCAAGATTTTTTATTTTATAAGTCAAGCACCCATTGAATACTTCTAGGGTTTGTCCTAGGTCAAGAAGTCAAAAAGAGTCATTGTCATAAGTTGAAGACCCCATCAGGCACATTGTAACTTGTAAAGAAAATTATTTTTATTATTAAAAGTGTCAAAATACCCTTTAAGACCAAGTCGGTCTAGCAGTTGGGAAGCCGGCCTATTTTGAGCAGCCACGTCCACCTTAAGAAGCCAACGATAGGTAGTTGGCATATTGACAAAATCTCTTCCTAATAGAAAGCTTGTGTATTTGAGAGACAAGCTTGGTTTGGTTGATATATCCTCCTTGGTTGAGAGGGAGAGATAGGCACATCATTCTTGTGTTCACTTGGGAAGACGAAATGGAGGTTTGGATAAGCATCTAACATCCGATACTCTTTGAGGATGAGGTAGGGCATCCAAGGTAAGAGTAGTCATGGACCGATATTCTTTGAGGACTAACTATCCAAGATAAGAATAGTGCAAGGAATGTCGTACTCTGTGAACACTCGGGTAGGGTATGTACCTTGAGCGACAATGATGATGGTCTCTATAAATCATTAGCCTCGCCAGCATTGTGCTATGATCTTGTGGAGAGATAGAGTTGTTAGTCAACGCCTTGCTATATGACAATCTTGGTTGATATGATGTTAAACAGATGGGTTACCAATCTAACTCCTCTTATGAGATCTCTTCAAATTGAGAATGTCCATGTACCATTTATGAATACCTCCCTAGTTAAAAGGGAGTATTGAAAAATGTGTAACTAGGTTTGGTCTTCATTAATATGAAATGTACTTTTAATTCTTCTATATTGTAAAATGAAAGAAAATTATTATTATTATTTTTGGAGCATGGGTATCATGCTCAAGGTCTTCTATTTTATAAGTCAAGCACCCATTGAATGTTTCTAGGGTTTGTCCTAGGTGAAGAAGTCAAAAGAATCATTGTCATAAGTTGAAGACCCCATCGGGCACATTGTGATAGGGCCGTAAATCAGATGTAAAACAGTAAAGGAGATTTTATCCTGAACCTGTAATTATTTTCCTAAAATCTTACAAAATTAACTAACAGAACTGTTGAGGGTACCTACTTGTGCCCTTGCGGTTGATGATGCCTCCAACTCCCTGCTTCAGTTACCAAAAGACCGAATCCACCCAGCGAAACTGAGTAGAACCTGGCTACTCAATCCAGTAAGCTTCTTAGTTGAAGCCGACTGTTCCCCCGTGCCCAGAACCTCAGAACAATTCAGGCTCTTCCTGTGGATAATTTCCGTTGATGATGTTCCTCCTCCTCTAGTTTTCCTTTCCTCCCTGTTTACCTTCCTCTTCCCTCCGTTCCCTTCTAAAATTTTGCTCCGTGGTTTTATCTGGTTTCTTGGCGGTGGCTGCTCTTCCACCAACAGCCCCCCGCTCAGTCTCCTGGTGACATCCTTCCATGTCACGTATCATCTCCCATATTTCTTTTTAAGGTCACATATATATATACTTTATGATTTAATAAATTGCATTTCTTTATGTTTTATTAAAGTACTCCTTTTAATATAAAGATTATAACATTATACTAGGTACCCTTTTAATTAATTTCTTATTATATTTTTTTAATCATTTTATTATTTATTAATATAATTTTTATTAATAATCTAAAATATATAATTTATATAGCCTTCTTTTAGTATTTACCCATTAATCCTGATACATTAAGCAATATGGGTGTTGATGGATGAGTAGAACCTCTATTCGAAGAAGTGTCATGATATTTAGTACTTATAGTTAATTTAGTATATAAATACTAGTGCGGTGTATGTGACACATGCATATGTAGCTATCATATGCATGCATCGTATGCCTACTATTATTCTTGCATTCTCTATATTTATAGATAGGTCGTTACACATTATAACTTGTAAAGAAAAATATTTTTATCATTAAAAGTGTCAAAATACCCTTCAAAACCAAGTCAACTTGGCAACTAGGAAGTCGGCCTATTTTGCAGAGCCACGTCCACCTTCAGAAGCCTATATAAAAGAGGGAACTCAACCTCCTTGAGACACATTCATCACTCACTCATTCAAGCAAAGGAGAAGAGCAAGAAGGCACGCGAAGAATGAAGAGGACAGAGAAAGATTGTTTTTGGGCTCATTCTCTCTCTTACGTGCGAAGAAGAGAAGGTAGGGTTTGCTGCTTCAAGGCCAAAATTCTCTATCTTCTGGAAAATGATCAAATCTATTGGAAGAAGGGTCTAATAGGTCATCTTTTAGCCCTAGACAAAGAAGCAACACAAGCGAAGTTGCTAGGAGGCCTTGGAAGGCTAATTTTGCTCACACGTGTGGATACAGTAGCAGTTGCAAGGGGGCGAAAATTTTAGACCTGCAGTAGAGGCCGAAATTCTGAAGTTAGGTGTCAAAGTTGTGCTGCTGGAAGAGATTTGACTGGGTTTGACTTGGACAATGGAAGCACATCATTCAAAAAGGTTGTACTTGGTCTTGGAGGGTATTGGTCTTGGAATTCGTCAATTGAAGAATCTATAATAAGTGATTTTGCGGGTTTTCCTCTCAAGTGGAGAGGTCTTGGCCCTGGCTTGCAACCTACATTTTGTGTTCTTGTGTACTATTGTTCTTCTTGTTTTGTAGTTGTTTGATGATATTCAAACATAATAGTAAGTGAAGAAGCTAATAAAGTAAGAAAAAGTAAAAGACATCACAAGAAATTATCATAAAAAGAGAATCATCTTAACTATTGCCCTATAGATTTCTCAACACTGATGGCTATCATGAGTCTATATGAGTTTGTCTTAGGATGCCTCTGGATGGCACACATGCTTTTTGACTTCACCCAAGAGGTAACTCTCAATGGGATTGACCGTCAAAATATGTTGATTTAAAGAATCATTTGAGAGTTAACTCCCATTAGGATTGATGCTCAAAATATATCCATTAAATGTTTCATTAATAAGGATTGTCACATATTTATGATATATTCACTTTTCACTTTTCTTAACTATAAATATGAATGATGATAAGCACGCAATTTAATTGAACTGTAGATTAGTGAGTTTGAAGTTGGGACAATGCATGACCTTTGTCGAGTGGAAAAAAAAATGTGAAATGGGGCTAACCATTTGTGACTTTTACCACATGGCAAGTTTGTTGTTGGGCATGTTCTATGCCCTTGCTCAAGATACCTGGTGTAATGGATATGCCACAAATTTCACATAGAATTTGAGTAGGTTGCATTGGATGTTCACTGCCAAACTTCTATATATGTGTGGTTGTGGTTGTAGGATAAAGGGAGACCAGTGCATGATAGTAGTATTAGAGCAGGTTTAAAGTTCCCTCCCCAATTGCCCATTAGAAACATGCATGATAACAAAATTGACTAGATCGCAAACTAAACACTAGCACAATCAATGGAAACCAATTTCAAACAATGACCCAAATAACTCATTCTGGTAAAAAAGAGAGAAAAGCATAAAATAAGTCTACCTATACTCAAAGAAAAGAAAATACAACCACAAATGATGAGTTAAAAATTTCAAACATGTAGTGTTCACAAATTTTACAAAAAAGTTGGTGGATCTGCCTTATAAGTTATGAGGATGGTTTTGAATCCTACCTACATACTTAGTTACCTAGCTACCTATCTAAGTGATAGACAAAATTTCAATCAAGAACTCATTTTTGTTGATCATTTGGGTGTTGTACCACGGTGTGCAGTCCTATTGCTGTGGGGCAGGCTCACTCAAAAAACTAAAAATCTATGTTTCATATTTGCTTGGGTCGGTGCTTATTGTCAGTTTGCTAAAGCTTGGTGTTAGGAAGTGATGATGAAAGAACTGTCTAAAGTGTTGCAAGGCCAGGAAAGCCAACCATAACTACTTTAATGATAGAAATATTTAGTCAAGAATTTGAAACAAGGTCACCATGCAGTCAAGGGATTGCTAGGGTAAGCTAGAGGAGAAGTTTCTTACCACAATGAATGCTAATCTATGCATGGGGTTGTTACAGTGAAAATATCTCCGACAGTTTGTGAAATTCACGATGTGTGTGAAGGTTGTGTCTGGGAGTTACAAGATGGAAGATTTATCTTGCCAAAAGGTTGGAGTGTTTCATTTGGTATTGCTCTTAATGGAGTGTGCTGGAGCTGCTCGATTAAAGGTGTTCAAGATCTTGAAAGATCTTATTTGAAGACTTGTTGGACTATATATTGTTGGGTCTGGGACACCCCCTAATTTATAGAAAAGTTGATGGCATAAATATCTAGTCAAGAACTCGTAACAAGGCCACCATGCAATCAAGGGATCACTAGGGTAAGCTAGAGGAGAGGTCTCGTACCGCAGTTAATGCTAGTCTATGGGTGGATTATTAGGTTTAAAAGATCTCTGACAAGTTGTGAAATGATCAAGATGTTTGGGAATTAGATGACTCACGGAAAGGTGGAATGTTTTATTGGGTATTGCTATTAATGGAATGCATTGCAGCTGCTCTTGAAAGGTCTTACTTGAGCTCTGCTCATATTAGGATTTGGTAGTCCATATATTGTTGGATCTGGGACACCTCCTAATTTGTAGAAGAGCTAATGATAGAAATATCTAGTCAAGAACTCATAACAAGGTCACAATGCAGTCAAGGGATCACTAGAGTAAGATAGAGGAGAGGTTTCTCACTGCCATGAATGCTAATCTATGGCTGGTTGCTAGGATGAATAGATCTCTGCAAGGTTGTGAAAAGATTACAATGTGTGGCTGTATTTTGGAATTAGAAGATGGAAAATAGTCCCACCATATGGTGGAGTGTTCATTGGGTATTGCTTTTAATGGAGTGTACCTGAGCTGTTTTATAAGATGTTCAAGATCTTGAAAGGTCTATACAATGTTGGATCTGGGACACCCTCTAATTGGTAGAAGAGGGATTGTGGACACCAAAATCTGCAGTAGGGATGTTTCTCACAGTCCAAAAGCCTGGCTGCTGGAAATTAGTCCAACCACTAAACTAGTCATAGGCATATATTAGTCCAAATGAAAACCTAAAATCAAGTATTTTTGGCATTTCAAACTTACAATAGTGAAGCTGCACAGTATGAACTAAAAATAGCAAAATAGTCTGAAGAGGATCACAATTGCCTCAGTTTTCAGATCATCAAACTCAAAATAGTGGAGCATGGGAGATCAATGAATTTGTCAGAGGACAATAGTCTTAAAACAAGGTAACCATTTCTGCTTTTGCAAGTTTTGTTAGGGAGGGAAAGCTTTTTACACAGAGGCAGTGACCAGTGAGAACTTTGTCTGTTTTCAGAGAACATTGAGCAGTAAAAAAATTTCTTGGTTTTCTGATGTCAGTGTATTGAAAAATCATATATCTGTTGTTTTTTCAAGGATAGTTAGCGAGGTTGTTGAGAAAACCAGTGTTCCACGGGGACGCGTCCCCCAGGGTCGGGTGCGCGCACCCCTCGCACCCCACGCACCCGGG
>APFE031417971.1:34610-83437 GCA_000404065.3 Pinus taeda | reverse complement strand
ACTATTTTTATATGGATTTTACACCTCTCTGAAAGAGGAATCCAATAAAAATATTAGCCTCTTAATCTGATTATCAGAACATGGAGTTTGGACCTAGTTGTCCAAATTTAACAAGAAACTATCCCTTTTGCGGGAAGAACCAGATACAAAAGCATGAGAACAGATATTGCCACTAGGAAATATGGAGAGGAGGATAGAATCATCTATCGAGAGCATAGGACCAAAGCATAAGACCACTACATTGTTCAAAATGCCAGAGGCCATTACAAAACTCAAAAAACCAGAGGAAATTGACTCTACTAAGCCACATAGAGAGAATTGAGTCCACATGTTTGAAGATATCAAACCCGAGCCGCGTCCAGAACTGCTTGAGCAAGATAATTGTAATCATTCAAAAAGCCAAAAAGGAGAAGGCCCAAATGGCCTTAGAATGCGTCGTCTTCATGCTAAGGTGTCTCCACCACCAAACAGATGTTATCCTTCCATGCATCCCCCTATCCAGCATCTTCGTCAAGCAGGCGCGTGTCACTGTCCATCTCCTCCCGAATTCTCGAGATAGCAGTATTCGGAGGCCGAGAGGCGTTGGGAGCCTCACTCCTTTCAGGTCTCTCCCCCTGATCTTTCTCCAGACTTTCCCCTACTTTTTCCTGTTTATTGCTTTGACTGCTAATTCCTTGGCCAGCTTCTGGAGAGGGTTCAGACATCAAGCGCACACGAATTGGGGGCGGAGCTTCTTCTTCCGAGAAGAGAATGGTGATGTTAGCAGTAATAACAGGTCTATTCAAATTGCTATGGAAAGTGAAATGGGTTGTTTGGAACCCATGATAAGGAATAGGATTGTGAACAGGATCCACAGAGCTGGTGACCGACTGTTTTCCACGCCCTCCCCTACTTCCCCCAAAGCGACCCCTTTTGCTGTGTCACACCATGCTGAGGGGGAACCACAGAGGCCGAGAGCGGAGGGAAGGAAAACGATCTAAGAAACCAAAAGCAGAGCCCAAAGACAGGTTACAAAGCACATGAAACCAATTAAGACACAGATGGTCAGACTGTAATTGCAGGTAGAGCAGCGAAGGGGAAGCGGCAGGGGAAATTGAAAGCTTACCCAAGCTTCCAGCAGCCAAACCGCAAACTAAACGCCCCACCTTCTCAAGCCAGAGATGAACCAGAAACAAAATACACAGAGGAAACTCACCTTTGTTTGCGAGGGACTGCCATCCTTCAAGACACACATCCAGCTTTAACCAGAGACCCAGAGGCAAGGCGCTAATAATGGTAATGAAACCCATGGACACCATGGATAAAATAGCCGACACCATACCTTGATCCGAGCAAGCAGTAAATGCACGGAGCGTGCCAAATCTTCTGCGCTGCGCCTGATCCTTCAGAACCCAAGCGAACCACCTGCACATCATTCCTATCAACCAACTTGGTCCCTGGATAATCGCGCAGGTCTGCAACTGGCAGTACCTCGCTCCTCCACTTGTCCCTTGCGTCATGAATACACATTGATTGCACTCGCATTCGGGTAACACAGATTCATATTAATACACATTAATATTTTATTTTCCCTAAGTTTAGACTTAGGGACTCCATTCAAAATATTAAGTATTTTAATATCTCTTGATCTGTTTAGAATCTGCCCAAACCCTTTTTGGGTATTGGAGATCTCATGTGCCTCAACCCCTCCACCAAATTTCGTGGCTAGAGCACATCCAATGCTACTCCAAATCAACACTCCATCTTAGCGAGCACTGTGCTCCAGCGATACTCCTCACTGAGTATCACTTTGATCATCCGGCATCGTTAACTGTGCTGATGCTAGGCCTTCCTGCCCAACATCCTCTGCATTGCTACTTCTTGTACTGCTGCCCATGGTTCTGCCACTACCACTGCTACATCTGTACGACAAATCCCTTTGCATCTGTGCTGCTGGTCCTTCCTCCCAGCATTGCATCTGCACTGCACCTGCTCTCATCCTGTTGCATCGTGCTGCCCACTGTTGCACTGCAACCCAGTTACTGAGAAGTAAGTAATTGATCTCCCAACTGACCTACCTGTTGGGCTAGAAACACCCACTGATGCTGAAGCTCCCTGTGTCGCTGACAAGTGCTCCCTCTCTCTGACTTCTGTGCTGCTGCAACAACTCCCTGCATCTCGCATTGTTGCACACCTCTTTGTGCCTTCCTGCACTAGTGCAACACTCCTGTGCCTCTCGCACTGCTGCAGCCTGCTAGCTCTGCGCTGTCTTGGGACTCCTACACTGTAGCTCCCTCTGCCGCTCCATCTGTATCCATCTCTACCCACCCAGCGAGCCCTGCTACTCCACGTCGGGGATCCAGTAGCAAGGTCTAATCCAAGAGGCTGGGTACCTCGAGGATCCTGCCCCTCATCACCTGTAGTTTTCCTAACTACAGCTCGATGTCTCCCCACTTTCACTCAAGTGGTGTGTGTGCACTCATGGCACAGTCATTGTTTGCCAAAACTTCCTTCTCTGCCCGTGTTGGTGCTGCCTTAGTCTCGGAAGACTCTCCCTTACTCTTCTTCCTTGGGCACTGGGTCGCATAATGACCCATCTCACCATAGTGGAAGCACTTGATCTTGGAGAGATCTTTCTTCTTTCGCTTCTCTTGCTTTCCCTCAGATGCTAGGGCCATATCCTTCTCCTCCTTGACCTTGATCCCTTTGCTGCTGCTACCTGTCTTCGATTGTTGTCTGATCTCTTCTTGGTGAAGAGCTGCCGACATCTCATCCCAAGGTAGGAGAGTCCCTCTGCCCAGTATACTCTGGACAAACACTTCCCAATCTTCTGAGACAACATTCAGGGCTGTCCTCACCATAAGTTCTTGATCTGGTGTCGCTCTTATAACAGTCAACTGGTCTCGGATCTCATTAAGTCCTTCGAGGAAGGTGTCAATCGATTAACCCTTCTTCATCTGATACAACCTCATTTGGTTCTCAAGCAACATTCTTTTCTGCACAGAAGTATCTTGGTATAGATTCTTGAGAGCCTCCCACATCTCAACTGCCATTTCCTTTTCGGCTATATGTGGTACCACATGATCCTTGACCCCGTCAAGGATAATGCACTTGGCCATCGCCTCTTTGTACTTGTCGTTATCATTGGGGTCGATTGGGATAGTTATAACCTTCAAGGCGAAGTTCTTGACACGATTCCTGTCAAGCACTGATAAGATTTTGGCCTTCCAGACTGCGAAGTTCGATGCTCCGTCCAGTGTATCCTGGTCTCTTACCCTATGTAGTGCCATGACGCTCCTCTACTCCCCTCCTGGAAGTTCTCTATTCGACTCCTCTGAGTCTCTACTTCCTGTCTGGAAGTTCTCTTCAAGACTCCGTTTGAGTCCTGATTTCCCTTCTGGAAATCCTTCTACCACTTGTCGAGATGCCCCCTACTCTGGTCGTCTTGTGCAACTGCACTACTGATCCAGGTTCCTTGGTTAGAAACCCTCGGTAACAACTCCTCTGGCCCGACTCTGTCAGGTACTGTTCAGACTACAGTACCTCACCAGCTCCACTCTGCAATATTTCTGCAGCCTTTTAGACTCCAGCAACTGCCTCTATGTGAATTGCATCAGCCCCTCTCTGCGTCATGTTGGCTCTGCGTCACCCCAGATGGGTTTGCGTCAGCCCTGGGATGCCTTGTGTTAGCAACGCTGGCCTCTCTGATGCTCTGCGCAACTCTCAACTTCTTTTGCGTGACTCTGGATGGCTCTGCGTCACACTTCTTCGCTTCTGCATTGCTAGAAACAACTTTTGTCACCTCGGGACAATTGTTTTCTGTTGCTATTGCTCTGCCCCGCTGTTGTCTTTTAGTCCTCCTGTGATCTGCAATCACGCTCTGATACCATGTTGAAGTTTCTAAGTTTACTTAATTAAGAAAGCCTTCATGCACTTTTCCTGATTTATTCCTACCTACTTGTTAATTTTTCTTTAACAAGTTATTTACAAAGTAAATGCTGAAAATAAACACCAGTGCATGCTCAACATATTACAGATCAATAACTAAAAGAAACAAGAACAAACACACCACATGACACCATTATTTTTGGACCAATGTCCCCGGAAAAACCCAATGCGAGAAAACTAGTGCAACTATCTAAGGGTTTTCTTATTAAGCAATATCAGAGTACAATTTGGGTGTCGTAATTGGCCTACCCAACGTAGAATTTCCTTAGCAGCTATACCTCACAGTTTGAGAGAAATATCCTGGTTGAAACCTTGGAAAACCCTTCCGGCAACTCCTCAGCACAAAACTGCTCCTGCAACCCCAGCGTCCGCCTAATCTGGACTGCGTCAGCCCCTCTTTGTCTCACGCTGGCCCTGTGTCAGCCTTTCTTGGCCTGCGTTAGCCCCAGGAGGCCCTGTGTCAGCTCTGGGAGCCTCTGCGTCAGCTACACTGGCCCCTCTGGTGCTTTATGCAACACTTGGCTACCTCTGCATGGCCCTGCGCAAGCCCCTGCTGGCTCTGCATCACCCTCCTTGGCTGCTGCGCTGCTCTCCCGGCACAATCTCTACCTTCTTTGTTCTTCTGTACTCAATGCCCCTTAGCTGCCCTCCTGATCATTGATTCTATCTCTCTTAGCAAACCCCGCTCTAGAAAATAGAATGACTGATCATCTAGTGTGCTCTCCAAGTGACTCTTAAGCCTCCTCTTATACTTTTCTTGTTGACGATTCAACAGCCGAGATTAAGTCCCTAATTAACGGCTAAGATTAGATCTGGCTTGATCCATGTCTTTTGGACCATTCTAACACAGATTCATATTAATACACATTAATATCTTATTTTCCCTAAGTTTAGACTTAGGGACTCCATTAAAAATATTAATTATTTTAATATCTCCTGATCTGTTTAGAATCTGTCCAAACCATTTTTGGGTATTGGAGATCTCATGTGCCCCAACCTCTCCACCAAATTTCGTGGCTATAGCTCATGCGATGCTACCCCAAATCAACATCTACTCCTTTGTTAGAATGTACGGTAGCTTTACTATCCCTTTCTGCACACAATCTTTGAGATGATGATACCTGATCTCGATATGCTTTGAGTGATCATGAATCATTGGGTTCTTAGAGAGTTTGATACGACTCTTATTCCTCTCTTTGAAAAGTCCCACGAGTAACTTCCTCATTCAAATAGCCATGACAAGGAGACTTAAGGTAAAGGCTCCAAATATGATTAGGACTACTCAAGAATTTTTGAATGATGCTTATATGCCTTCAAATAGACCTTCACTATCCTTGAAAAGCCCAGAGTGGGACCACAAAAGACCTATGGTTTATGTATAATCTCAAGAAGACTCTTCAAAATGCTCTCTAGGTCATGGTGGGATGGGAGAAAGGGTTTGAATTATTTATTCCATCGAATACTATGTGCCAAAACCCTCAAGAAAGCCAACACACCTAAATGTTCAAGATGGGCTTCAAAGTTGGAACTAGGGCTTGTGATTTCTCAAGAATGAACTGTGGGAATTGCATGAAACTTAGAGGATCAATAGAGGAGATACCAACGTAGTAGCCTATCCAAGTGGATTTGAAAAATTTCTCCCCTAATGAATTTCGTAGGAAGCCCTAGCTATGTTGTCTAGGTTTGGAGGCTGGAAAATTTGGAGGAGAAAAAGAGGAGGGAAGAAGGGGTGATCACCAAATTTACTCGGATTAGTGCCTTGTCCTTCGGTTATGGAGTTTATGTGATTCAAAATTTGGTTGAAATTGTCGTCAAGGAGGCTAGAAAATGATGCCCTAGCAAGCACACTCTAGCATTTACTCACCCAAGATTTATGGATTTTCATGGAAAGAAAACAAGTTCTACTCCACTAGGAACATTCATCTACTTGTTATCACTGAGTAACATGTACAAATTTGCAATCTAACAATCCTTTACAATGATATTCAATAATTAGGGCACACATTAGAAATTTTCCACGTAAAAACCTTTAACAAGATTACTTACAAGACAACGAGAGATATATCCTATCCTAGATCAAGAAGATGGCTCCAAGAGAGAATGAGATTTCAGCACCAAAAAAATCGAAATGCATCAAGAGATCTTCAATAAACAACCAAGAAAGAAGTGCGAAATTCTCAAGAAGAGATATCTAAGTCAAGTGATGATGTCTAAATACAAATGAGGTCTCTTTAATTTATATGAGCCTCTCACAAGTTCAAATTGGTCTAATTAGCCTAGTTGAGCCCCTAATAATATTTTTTTTTTCTCAGTAAAAGTTAAATCTATTAAGGGAAAATATAGTATAATGAGAAATTACAGCCAAAAAAGTAGGAACAAGGGCAGCTGGAAAGGATGATTCATCCACCTCGGCCCCTAGAACCATGGACGGGGGTTAAACATGAAGAAACAGGAGGAGCATAGAAGCAGAGCAGAACAGAGGATGCTACCCAACATGGGTGGAATCAACTAATCGATACTTTTTCCCGTTCTTTTTACCTACTTTGACCCATTCAGGAGAGCATTGCTGGTGAGGCAAGATTTGCAAGCTGAGCTGGGCAGAAGGAGAAGTCTCCTTGTCTGAATCCGATGGAGAAGATTCATGATTTCTTTTCTGAGAGATTGGCTGAACAGACAAGTCCACATGCTCAGCTTGAGGTGGATTCTGTGCTAGATTTGCTTCCATATCTTCCGCGGTTTCTTCCTCATCATCCGTGCTGAAATCAAAGTCGTCCATGGGGGGAGGGGTATGGGGCTTCCAGCTCTTAGATTTCTGCTTAGGATTGGCCTTCTTTTGTGTATCGGCATCGTGGGACAGGAGCTTTGAAGGTGCCCTGTGTGATGGCAGTTCCGGCAACGAAAGGCTGTGTTCTTGTAGTCCAGGGCCTGAGTCCAATGAAAGTCTCCAATTTTGAGATTGATCTGGTCAGGGAGACCTTTGCTCATGTCTATTTCTACACAGATTCTGGCAAAGGTATAGAGTCCCAGTTCCCCTCTTGAGACGTCTGTATCAAGGAGGCGGCCTAGAGCCTTGCCAATCCCTTGGAAGATAGCAAAATGCCATAGATGCGCCGGGAAGTTGCGGATTCAGACCCAGATGGGGAGCTTGGTTATGACTGCTGTAGCTGGATCGAAATCTGGGAACCATGGGGTGAGAAATAATCCTGCTGAGCCCCAGAACCATGGACCTGCAGTAAGGGATTTTTGGTAGTCCTCATCGAAGGCGAACACTACAATGAAGAAGCCCTTTGAGCATAACAGAACCTTGCAGTTGTTGGTCCAGTTGGAGTGGATCCATTGGTAAAGGTCTGCTGTACGCGGCCAGAGCCCATTAAACCTGCAAATAATGGCGTGCTCTGCAAACTTTTGAGTTTGCTCATCTAGCGATGGATGCATTATTTCAATGGTGGGGGTTTCCTCCAGTTTGTCCACCAGAAAAGGTTTGGGAGCCTGAACTGGTGGGACTGTCTTTTCAGGCTTCTTAGCATGGACTGCATCTTTATATGAAAATGCCTTAGCTGAGGATGACTCTCCAATAGCTCCTCCTCTCAAACGAAGGGTTAAAATAATGGATGCATCTTTCTTAATGCTGTAAAAAGAAATAGGATAGCAATCCTCCAGTTGTTTACCTTCGTGGAGAAGCCGTTGAGCTGCAGAGGGGATCCCCAGTTTGATGTTCAGTGTAAGCTTGAGATTCTGCACAAGATCCGTCTGGCTTACCCATTGTAGCATAGTTTTGCCTGTAATGAGCTTGATTTGTATCTGGAACGAGGAAGAAAAGTCCGTATGCCTCTTTCCCCTGCAGATCTGTGAAGAGAGGAGGCATATGCGTTGATTGATTTTCGTTTCATGGATTTGCCTCATGGGCAAAATAGGCGAACAACCATTCGTAGCACACCCTTCCTGAAAGCCACAATCCGAGGAGAAGCAACGAAGGGTTTTGCGTGATCGTCCTTGGCCGCTGCGCCGACATTCTGAAGAGGGCCACCTAAGCGTGATGAGGAAGCAGGGGGCTGAAGCCATGCTACTCCAGAGCCCACGGCAAAGAGATCTGCGTGTGCATCCGAGTCCACGGCTTCAGCGATCTTGGTATGTACATCTTGCGAATCTGCATAGAGGAGAAAGACCCTTAACTTGTGCATGAAGCTCTCGAAACCATCTGCAGCAGGGGCATTCAGAGACCTGGTGGCGGCCGAGGGCATGGAGGCGGCATCCGCAGCAGGGGCGTTCAGAAACTCGATGGCGGCCGAGGGCATGGAGGCGGCATCCGCAGCAGGGGCGTTCAGAAACCCGATGGCGCCCGAGGGCATGGAGGCGGCATCCGCAACAGGGGCGTTCAGAAACCTGATGGCGGCCGAGGGCATGGAGGCGGCAAATCTAGGGTTCATCCCGTTCTTCAGAGCCATCTGCAAGGCTATGTTAATCCTAATAGAGGTCTAGAGAATATGAAACTTGATTGAGAGCCCCTAATAATATTTTAATGTGCAAATAACAACCCTTTTGTTGACAAGCCCACCAAATAGCTACAAAAGTGAATGATAAGCCATCCCAAGAGGGCCGAAAATGGTACAATAATGTCGAAAGAGGGCGCCTAATAGAGTCCTCAAGCGTCATGATGAGTGATGAGGCTCCATAAACAATGGTCAAGGGGGTGGTCCCGTGATCTCCAAGCAAAACATGAAGTGGTGCTACAAGGTGCCTCTTGGGCACAAGTAATGGTCTCATGGGTCTCCAACTGTATCATACATGTGAATGCTCCATCAATAAGGGCTAGAATGATGACAAGTGCCTTCCCATGTCTCTCCGGATGAGACAAAACTCCATTTGGGCCCTGGATCAATTGCTAAGTGCCAGATGCAAATGTGTGGCCGACTGGGCAACGTGGTCCAAGTGCATCATCATCTCTGTAATGGCTGGGGCACGAACAAGCAATGTATGGTGCTGAAGAAGCCCATGGCGTGGCAATCAATGGTTTGTTGTGGTGGAGGCCCATGGCTTTCAACGCTCACCCTACAAGTGCCATTATGACCCTATGGAGGGCTTGGACCCCGTATAGGGAGACGAAGTTCAAATTGGAGACCCACTTGCAATCCTATATAAGATCTAATGCGTCTCCTCACCTTCCAACACAACAATCCATTATTGTAATTGAGTAAATAATCTTGTTAACTTGGGGCAAAAGTGGACACTTCATAATGGCATGCCCTTCCAAATGGGCTTTAAAATGTACATGTGTTACCAGGCTCGACAATAAAGGTTAATAAAAGACCCTATTAAGTGGTTTCAACCTATAAGGGAGTGATAGGTCCATGGTACACCCATCAATTGGCAAAGGTCATGTGAAATAATGATGGAACAGAGTGGGGGCGAAGGGAAGGCTCTAAGCCACATGCCACAGTACTAGTGTAGCTATGGTGAAGGAGGTCCGTACATTGGGTATATGGATGTAGGAGGGAGCAATCCCGCTACATAAGCTCCCCCGACCTTTTTTTTCCACCCTTCTTCATATGATTTTATTGTTTTTTCTTTCTTTTATTGATCAGCGCTCTAGGGGATGAGAGCATGATGTGTGCGATAAAGAAGTGATCACCCCCTTAAGCTTGGGCAGCCCATCGCCCACTAGGGGTTGGGACAATCATGGGTTCCTTAATGATGCAGGGGGCACTCATAAGGGCCTTAGGAACCAAGGTGATGGCCATAATGATGGGGGTTAGGGCTTATGTTTCGCTTTTGCCTACGCGCTAAATTTTTATGTTTCGGCGATCTTTCGCATTTTGTGGTACATTTCCCAGTTGTAAGTGGCCAAATTATGCTTTTAACTTTCTAAATTTTTATGTCTCCGCCATCAACCTTTGGGGAATCGTTCTAAGCCCGACCCAAAGTGTGGACAAGTGGAGGGGAGGCTAACACCTTGTGGACCCAATGGACAAATGTGGACCTGGATGGGAAAAGTGTGAAATGCGGTTATAATGAGTGGAGGGGAATGAGATGTATGGTGTCGGGAAGCAGGATCACGCGACCAAAATCAGGGTTCCCATGTAGTGCTACTCCTAAAGCTAGTAGTCAATAGAGGAGATCCTACGAGACTATGATACAAGATTAACCACCAAGTTGGGACAAGGGAACAAGTGTACAATCCGGTCCCATTCTTTTTGTCGAATCCCCCCTCTAATCCATGTCCAAATGTGCCCAAGAAAAGCAAGCATAAACACCCAATTACATAATGAAAATCCAGACCTTCGGGGTTGAAATGCCCACCTTCAAACATACAATCATAACTGATGGACAAGGGCACACAATGGCTGACTCAGGTGGCAGAGGTTGGTGCCACATCACGCTATTTGGTGGCTGCAAGGGGTTGTTGGCCGCCCACTGAAGACAAATCTATGAGAAAAAATCCCCTATAGGGGTCACACACTGGCGGTGGGTAACACACCCCTTTTGTGTTGTAGGTGCTAGAATAGTCCTGTTGGATGAATACCATGTTACCTTAGCAAAGATCTTATCATAGTCTATGCCCTCAATCTGTGAGAAGCCTCCTACCTTCTCCATGCTTTACCTTGTACATCTAGCGTGAGACTACTACCAATTTGCCCTCAAATTGTGACATAATCTCCTACACATCGTTCTTCATGATGGAGGAATATTCCTCCACCATGGCATCCTGCCAAAACTGTTGAGAAGCTGCCTCCTTATAACTAGAAAGCTTAGCGTCCACCACCCTTGTCATTAGTGCCATATATCCTATGTACCTCTGTGGCTGCTTCCTCTGCTTGAACATGGTGCTAGAAGCTTCAACTTGCTCTTGGGCTTTCTTCCTCCCTGTGCTAGGAGTCTCTAACTGAGTAGCTGTCTGGTCTCGTCATGGTCTCTTGAATCTTCTCCTCATCATCTTGCTCTATATCCTGTTGTGTGAGTCTCTTTCCACCTGGATAAGACTCAATTTGTGATCTTGATTGAGGCTCCTCCTCGTTGGAAAATCAAGGTATTTGTAGATTAATATTGATACTCCTTTGCTTGCTAATTAATTGTGATATTTGTTGGTATTTTATTAATTCATTTTTACTTTTTCATCAAGCAATTATAAAAAACATGAAGATTACAAAAACACAAAGGACATAAGATGTAGGTGCACCAAGGTAAAACCCCACAATTGGTGAAAACTTGAACAATCCACTTCTTATAGAATCAGATCAAAATGAGACCTCCAAGACCCAAAGACCAAGATAACTTCCTCCATAAGATCCCCAAGTCATCCCTCCAATTTTGTCAAGGTTCATCTTCAATAAGAATAACTAATCTATCGCAAGATGTCTTATCCACAAAGATACTTCATCCTTCCAGTGGCTTCCTTCTTACAATTTGTTAAATCCTCTTCTAGCTCGCATATTGCAGTGATTATGGCTTCGTACTTCATATATATATATCAGTTTTTTTTGGGGTGTGCAAGTCATCATAGAGATAGCCATATTCTTAACTTCATGAATCAATATTCTGTCTATATCATATGTCACAAGAAATTGAGATCTTCTCACATTCCTTTAACACAAAGACACTCACCCATTCTACCTCAAAAGACTCATATATGTATCTCTGAACTCGCACGAAAAACTCCTTCCACAATGAGAGAGAACAAGTGCCAATTTATAGTAGTTTGTCCAATGAAGGTGTGTCTCTTTGGGTAAGCCGACTAGATAGTCTGGAGAGTCGACTTGTCATCTTGGAGGACAATTTGACTCTTAACAAAAATTTCTTTCCTTTTTCTTACAAAGAGAGTCCAAATGGACTTTGACTCAATTTTAATTCTTTGACTCAACAAAAACCTAGAAGCATGAAGAACATGCTTTGTTAAAGAAATAATAATATAAATCTCTTTCTTCTTTTGCTTTTGTTTACAAGTACAAAGATAAATATGAAGACTGAACCTAGTTACTTTTCCAACACTCCTTAGGAGTGAGTAGCTCCTCCATCTCAGGTACTCCAACTTGCTCTTGCTCTAAGGATTCCCTTAGAGCTCTAGATTCCTTAAACCTCACATCCTGCTTGAGAACTGTCTTCTTGAGCCCTATTAGATACACCCTATATGCTTGAGCTGTCTCACTGTATCCCATGAAAATACCCTTTTCTGTTATGGGTTCCAAATTCTTCCTACTATCTTTGGGCACATGGTAGTAAACTTTTGTGCCAAAGATACGAAAATGTGAAACATTAGGCTTCTTGCTTGTGAAAGCCTCCTTTGGTGAAACTCATCCAAGAACCTTTTGTTGACTCTTGTTTTGCAAAAATACTGCAACGTTGCATGCCTCTGCCCACAAGAACATATGTAGTCCCTGATCATGCAACACGGCCTTGGCCACTCCAACAATACTGCGGTTCTTCCTCTTAGCCACCTTATTCTACTGAGGGTTATGGGGTGCTATTGGCTCTCTCCTAATGCTTGTTGAAATTTCTAAGTACTACTCATTAGAAATTTTATCTGTATTCTCTAGTTTATTTTGCCTACTTGTTTAATTCCTAACAAGTTATTTAGTCATATAAACATTGAAATAAACACAATACAGTCTCAACCATCTACAGATCAACAACTGAAAGAAATAGACAAACACACAAGTGACATCGTTATTTTTGGACAATCGTCCCCGGAAAAACCCAACTTGGGAAAACTGGTGCAGCAATTTTGAGGGTTATATTATTATGCAGTCTTTTTGAGTACAACTAGGTGCCAAACTGGTTCATTCGACAAAGAAAATAATCGACAGTAATACCTCACTATTCGGAAGCAAATATTCGGAAAGTCTGCCCCATGAAACCCTCTCTAGCACAATCTAAAGCTCAACTTCAACCCTCTTGGCCTCTACGTCAGCTTGAAACCCTTTGCGTCAGCCCTCTGAGGCACTGGGCAACCTCTATGGCCCTCTGTGCAGCCGCTATGGCCCTTTACGCAGCCTCTATGGCCCTCTATGTCACTCCTACAACCTTTGCGTGGATGACGCAGGCCCTTCTGGCCTCTGCGCAATCTCTTCTGCCTGTGCGTGGCTCCCTCTGGCTTAGCGTTTGCCTCTCTGCCTCTGCGTTGGACTTTCAGCACTATCTCTGCCTCTCTACCTCATACTCACTGCCCCTCGCTGAAACTCTGATCACTGATTGGATTTCTCTTAGCAAACCCCGGTCTAGAAAATCGAATGATTGATCACTTTGGTGTGTTCTCCAATTGACCCTCAAGCCTTCTCTTATACTTTTCCTGTTGGTCCTTCAACAACCGAGATTGCATCTCTAATCGACGACTAAGATTAGATTTGACTTGATCCATGTCATTTAGAACTTTGTAACCCAGTTTTATATTAATACCCATTAATATTTTATTTTTCTTAAGTTTAGACTTAGGAACTATTAATTATTTTAATATCTCCTTAACTGGGTAGAATATGTCCAAACCATTCTGGGTCTTGGAGATCTCATGTGCTTTAGCCTCTCCACCAATTTTCATGCCTAGAGCACAGCTGATGCCACCCAAATAAACACTCCCTCTTAGCGAGGACTATGCTCTAGTAATACTCATACTGAGCATCAACCTAATTATAGGACACTGGTACCTATGCTGATGCTAGGCCTCCCTGCCCAACATCCTCTACACTGTTGCATATTGTACTGCTACCCATGGCTCTGCCATTGCCACTGCTGCATCCGTACGACAACTCCCTCTGCATCCATGCTGCTGCTGGTCCTTTCTCCCAACACTGCATGTGCACTGCAACCCCCTCTCATCAAGCTGCATCATGCTACTTCTTACTGCTACTGCACTGCAACCCCTTCTCATCATGTTGCATCGTGCTATTGCTTACTGCTACTACACTGCAACTAAGTTACTAAGAAGTAAGTAATCGATCCACACAACTACTAACATCCTTGTCAGGCTAGAAACACCCTTAATGTTGAAGCTCTCTCTGCCGCTATACTGTGCTCCTTCTACTGCCTTTGCGCTACTGCAACAACTTTGTGCCTCTCGCACTGCTATAAACCTCTTTGTGCCATCTTGCATTGTTGCAACCTCCTCTGTGCCTCTCGCACCGTTGCAACCCCCTTTGCGCTGCATGGGACTTATGCACTTTTAGCACTCTTTGTTGCTTCACCACATCCGTTTCTACCGACATCTGCCATCTTGCTACTCTCACTTCGGGGCTCCCGTAGCCAGGTATAATCCAAGAGTTTGGGTACCTCAAGGATCCTGCTCCTCATCGCCTTTAGTCTTCCTAACTACAACTTGATGTCTCCCCACCTCTTCTCTAGAGGTACATGAGCACTCATGGCACAATCGTCATCCTCCTCTACCTCGTTTTCCGCCTTCACTGGCGTTGCCTTGGAGTCAGACGCCTCTCCCTTATTCTTCTTCTTCGGACACTGTTCGCATAATGCCCCAGTTCCCCACAGTTGAAGCACTTTATCGTGGAGAGGTCCTTTTTCTTCCTGTTCTCTTGCTTCCCCGTACATGTTAGAGCTGCATCCTCTTCCTCCTCCTTCTTGACCCAGACTCCTTTGCTACTACTTCCCGTCTTGGTCAGCCGTCTGATCTCTTCTTGGCGAAGAGCTGCCCACAATTCTTCCCAATATGGAAGATTCGCTCTGCCCAAAATGCTCTGGACGAATGTCTCCCACTCCTCAGAGACTGCGTTTAGGGCGGTCCTCACCATCAACTCCTGATCGTGCGTGGCCCCTATGGAAGTCAGTTGATCCGAGATCTACTTCAATTTGCTCAGGAAGTGATTTATCTACTCCCCTTTCTACATCTGGTATGACCACAACTGATTCTCTAGTAACATCTTCCTCTGCACAAAAGTGTGCTGATACAATGTCTTCAAGGTGTCCCACATTTCCTTTGCCATCTCCTTCTCGTCAATATGCTGGACCACACGATCCTTGACCCAATCAAGGATTATGCATTTTGCCTTGGCCATTGCTTTCTCATACTTTTCATTGTCAGTTGGGTCAATTGGGATAGCCACGGTTCTCAAGGCGAAGGCCTTGATGCGATGTCTATCTAGAATGGAGAGGATCCTTGCCTTCTAAACGACAAAGTTGGATGCCCCGGCCAGCCTGTCTTGATCTCTCAGTCCATTCATGGCCATCTCTTTGCTCTTCCTTTCGACTCCTCTAAGTCTCTACTTCCCTCTTGGAAGTTCTCTTCGACTCCTTTTGAGTCGTTACTTCCCTCCTGGAAGTTCTCTAGTAGACTCCCTCTAAGTCTCGATTTCCCTCCTGGAAATCTGCTTGGCAACTGTCGAATCACACCTCTCTGATTTCATATGCATTTGCAACACTGATATGGATTTCTTGGCTAGAAATCCGCTTAGGTAGCGACTTCCTCTACCTTAGTTTTGTCCCGTTAGGTATTGTTCTGTCTCGGTAGCAACAACACCCTACCAGCTTCACTCCTCGCAATCTGCCCACAGCTTCCTATGCCCCAGCAACTGAAGGACTGGGCCTCTAGGCTCTGCACAATCCCGACACTTGCTGAATTTCTCCACTAGCCAACTGCGTCAACCCTCCTGGTCTCTGCGTGGCTCTTCGTGAGCCCCTTCTGCCTTCCTCAGCCTCTGCGTTGGCCTCTCTTTGGCCCGAATTGATGATGCAATCCCTCTGCGTCAACCCTTCTTTGCTGCTTTCTGCTAGGAACAACTTCTGTCACTTGGGACAACTGTTTCTGCTGCAAATGCTCTGATTTAGCTGGTGCCTTCAACTCTCCTGTGATCTACAACACTCTGATACCATGTTGAAATTTTTAAGTATTACTTGTTAGAAATTTTATCTGTATTCTCTCGTTTATTTCGCCTACTTGTTTGATTACTAACAAGTTATTTACTCATATAAACACTTAAATAAACACAATACAGTCTCGACCATCTACAGATCAACAACTGAAAGAAATAGACAAACATACAAGTGACATCGTTATTTTTGGACAATCGTCCCCGGAAAAACCCAACTTGGGAAAACCGGTGCAACAATTTTGAGGGTAATATTATTATGCAGTCTTTTTGAGTACAACTGGGTGCTAAATTGGCTCACCCGACAAAGATAATAATCTGGCAGTAATACCTCTCTATTTGGAAGGAGATATTCGGAAAGTCTACCCCACGAAACCCTCTCCAACACAATTTGAAGCTCAACATTAACCCTCCTAGCCTCTGCGTCAGCCCGAAACCCTCTGCGTCAACCCTCTGAGGCACTGCGTAGCTTCTATGGCCCTCTGCGTCACTCTTGCAGCCTCTGCGTCACTCCTGCAACCTTTGTGTGGATGACACAGGCCCTTTTGGCCTCTGCGTGGCTCCCTCTAGCTCAGCGTCTGCTTCTCTGTTTCTGCACTGGACTTCAGACACTATCTCTACCTCTGCCTCGTACTCACTGCCCCTTGCTGCAACTCTGATCACTGATTCGATTTCTCTTAGCAAACCTCGCTCTAGAAAATCGAATCACTGATCATTCTGGTGTGTTCTCCAATTGACCCTCAAGCCTTCTCTTATACTTTTCCCGTTGTTCCTTCAACGACCGAGATCACATCTCTAATCAATGGCTAAGATTAGATTTGGCTTGATCCATGTCATTTAGAACCTTCTAACCCAATTTTATATTAATACCCATTAATATTTTATTTTTTCTAAGTTTAGACTTAGGAATTCCATTAAAAATATTAATTATTTTAATATCTCCTTAACTGGGTAGAATCTGCCCAAACCATTTCTGGGTCTTGGAGATATCATGTGCTTTAGTCTCTCCACCAATTTTCATGGCTAGAGCACATCCGATGCTACCCCAAATCAACAATGCCCTCCTTAGCACACAAATCCTTGAAGGCATGGGAGACATATTCTCCACCATTGTCACTCCTCACTGTCTTCTTCTTCTTCCTGGTTTGGTTTCCATTTTCTACCGAGGCATTAAACTCCATGAACTTGGTTAAGACCTCATCTTTCTTCTTCATTAAAAAATATCAAAGTTTTCCTCTACACACACAAACATATGTAGTCCCTGATCATGCAACATGACCTTGGCCTCTCTAACAATACTGCGGTTCTTCCTCTTAGCCACCTCATTTTGCTGAGGGTTATGGGGTGCTATTATCTCTCTCCTAATGCCCTCCTTAGCACACAAATCCTTGAAGGCATAGGAGACATATTCTCCGCCATTGTCACTCCTCACTGTCTTGTTCTTCTTCCCGGTTTCGTTTTTGTTTTCTACCAAGGCATTAAACTCCATGAACTTGGTTAAGACCTCATCTTTCTTATTCATAAAAAATATCAAAGTTTTCCTCTGCCCACAAGAACTAGTCCTTGATCATGCATGGCCTTGGCCACTCCAACAATACTGCGGTTCTTCCTTTTAGCCACCTCATTTCGCTGAGGGTTATGGGGTGCTATTAGCTCTCTCCTAATGCTCTCCTTAGCACACAAATCCTTGAAGGCAAGGGAGACATATTATCCACCAATGTCACTCCTCACTGTCTTGTTCTTCTTCCCGGTTTGGTTTCCGTTTTCTACCGAGGCATTAAACTCCATGAACTTGGTTAAGACCTCATCTTTCTCTTCATAAAAAAAATCAAAGTTTTCTTAGAATAATCATCAATGAAAGTAACATGATACCTATGTCTCATAAGAGATGGAGAAGAGAAGGGCTCACATACATCTGAATGCACTAGCTCCAAAATCCCTTTGTCTCTACTGTCTCTGTCTTGAAAAGAAGTCTTGGCATGGCAAGTTTGCACCCCTTACACATCATACTAATCAAAACTGCATGCTGGTAATCCTGTGGCAATTTGCTTGAAAATTAGAGCCCCATGATGCAGGTGTCCCATGCACATGTGCCAAATTTCTTCAACATCTCTACTCTGCTCATCACCTGCCTTGCTGCTCAAGGTTGCATATGTCTCAACTTTTACCTGTAAAGGGTCTTCACCCCACACCTATTTGCTTCACTACTTTGAAAGCTAAGTGCTTGAGGTATGCCTTACCTTTGCTGAAGATGGCATCATATCTCTTGTCCTCAAGGATGTCTATTGAAACAAGGTTCTTCTTTAGTCTTGGAACATAGAGGACATCTTTGAGATGGAGAGGGCTCTCGAACTCCCTCTCAAAGTTGAGTACCAACTCCCTTAGATGTTTATTTGCCATCATATTGTAGCTCGATTTGAAACTGCATCTCCTTCTCCTTTAGTTGGTTGAAATACTCCCTGTTCTTGGTCATGTGGAAGGAGGCTCTGGAATCAATATACCATGTGTTGCTCCCTATTGATATTGCCATGCAAGCTATTAGTGAGAAATCTTTCTCAAACTAGGAAGCAAACCCATCTACCTCAGCTGATGTAGCCGCATGATTCTTACTGGATTTCTTATTTTGATTTGGACACTTAGTAGCATAATGCCCAAACTCATGGCAATTGAAGCACTTGATCTTACTTAGATCCTTCTTCTTCTTACCCTTCTAACTGAACTCGTCCTTCCCTTTGCCTTTCTTTCCCTTGGCTTTTCCTGCCAAGGCAAAGTTCTCCTTGTCCTCTTCTTTGCTGATCTACCATCTCGGGTCTCTCTCCGGATCTCCTCTTGAAGGCAGTCAGTCCATAACCTTTCCCAACTAGGAAAGTTCTCTCCTCCACTGACAACATCTTGGAAACCATAACAAGACTTGTGAAGTCCTAGTAAAGCAAAACTCACAAGGTCTTGCTCAGGTATAGTGACACCCACGCCACCTACCTCATCTTGAACCTGAGTGAACTTCGTAAGATATGTGACGATGGGCTCTCCTTGTCTCATCTGGATACTCCTTAGCTTCTCCTTAAGAGCAAGCTTCCTCGCATCACTAGCACTTTGATATTGATCTAAGATGGCTTTGAACAACTCAAAAGCTGTCTTCTTCTCATGGATAGGAGGAACTATATGATCTTTGAGCCCTTCTAGAATAATCCTCTTGGCCTTGATATCATTCATAGTATGTTGGGTCAATTGTTGGCGGTCTTGTGGTGGTGGTATAACGTTCTTGACAAACTACCCCATCCCATTATCCTCCAATACTATCATGATCCTCCCTTTCCAAGAGACCAAGTTAGAGGCTCCCCCTAAACAGTGGTCTGATCTCAATCCTTGGAATGTCATCTTGGTTACCTAGAGAGCTCTCCTTCACAATCGCTAGTTTTCTTGTCTGATTTGCACTTGTCACAAATTGATCTAGGTGCTGGTCATTATACTGATCTTTACTCTTATACCATGTAGATTTTCCTTGAAGTTCTGCAACTGCTATGATGACAAATCTGAAACTAATTTCATTGCACCAAGACACAGGATTTCTCTATGATAGATAAGCAATGTAATAAAATAAATATAGAGATAAAGAACATAGTCACATAATAACACAATATTTTTCTAGGGAACCCAATTGGGAAAACCCTCAGTTTTGAGCAGTCAAATTTCTTTACAAAGCAAACTGTTTCAATAGTAAACACAACTATTCTCTCTACTAATACTTTAGTTGAAACTCCCTGCAAGAGCTCCTGAGTCAACTCCTCTCTCCTTGCACAATCTGGCTCCTATTTCCTTGCACTGGAAATCCCTATTTCCTATTGCAAATCTGAGCCCCTATTATTTAGGAGTTTCTCCCTAAATTGTAGTGCGCATCACAAGGAAATTATCTCTCAACTCTTTCTCACACAAAAACTCGTGTTCAACAATATGATACAATGATGTGCCTTCATTCTCTGTTTAAGCCTTTCAACTCATGCTTTAACTGGTAAGTTAATTTTTAGAACTCAGACTTGTGATTGAGTTGTTAACTGAGTCAAACTGACTCTTCTAACTTTTCCTTTCCTTAATTAGAAACTGAGACTCTCATTCGTCCTTTTCCAAATATAAGCTCACACTTAGAGAACAACAAACTGAGCCTCCAATTTCTTCGCATGAGTTAATTGCTCCATGAACTCGTGCATGCTAAAGGACTGATTGAGGTCTTTCTTGACTAAGGCACAAGTCAAGAAGATCTTTCTCGCTACTATTTTCAACAGAAAAAATGTTGTCTTCTTTCTATTTATCTCCATTTTGCCATTTGCAAGATTAACAAGAAATTTGATGTTGTTTTTGTGCACCAACATCTATCCCTTATCTACTACAGGAACTTCCATCCTTAGATATAGCTGCATCTGTACTTTGAGGCTATGCATAACAATATGTTCAACTTTGGTTGTCTACCCATGTCTCTGTTACAGCTAGCCATGTTAAATTTTTCATTTTTGTTGGGTATGGTCCAAGATCCTTTATGCTTACCCAACAAAATAATGGGTAACATCTGGCTCCAATTTGTGAGCACGTGGTCCTCTCGGGAGCACTTGGAAATCTCATAATCTTATCTTTGCTTAAACATGTGGCTACTAAAATGAAGTTTGTAATCTTGTGAAGCCACCTAACGATCTCCAAGGTGTAATGACCTTTTCCCATATGTTTGATTGCCAAAGAAAACAAAGCCATATAAAAATATGTTGGCTTCTTTGTCAAAGAGGAATCAAACACTCGATTTCCTCTCATTTGTCCTTTTAGGGACAACTAAACATTTGTTCTAGTGAACAATGATATCATCAAACATTACAAACTGTGTCCTTGACATGTCTGGCTTGTACTGATGGCTTTCTTTAATCAGTCGGAGGTCTTTGATAGGGCCTAGTCTCCTTGAGAAGTTTGAATGGACTGTTTAACCTTCAAGATACTATTATGTAGCCCACTGATCCCTTCTAAACTTGTTGAGATCCATAAGAAGTGTGATGCTTAAAGGCAATTAGAGAAAACATTGAATCATTTTTCAGATGACTTTTGCACATTAAACTATGGAAAATGGCATCGTCTACTAAGGTGATCAAATATGTGTTGATTATAAAATACATAACTGCAAATAGTGACACTGACTTCTTCAGGAATGTCATTACAAATAACACAGAGCCATCAATTTGTCAGATACATCTGCCTTTTTTGGTAGTTTCCTTGTTGCTTCTGTGGAAGATCTCCAAGTAGAAACGGATAAGCATCTTTTAAAAAGAAGATAATGATCACATGCTTGACGAAAACATAAGAACATCAACAATATATTCACATAGTTCTTTTTCAAAGTTCCTTCAGTGGCATAGGCCTTGAATTGAGCTCATGAATGAGCCTCATCACAAACATCATTAGCCTGGAGGGTGTTAAAGTTTGACATGAAGGTTTCAAACTTTCCTTGTTGGTGTTTGAGTTGCAAATTTGGTGTTTTGAATACATTGTTGCCCATAATTTCATTATAATGGGGACTAGTTTGATCCTCTCTATGCCTAATGGCTCCCTTTGAGCTAGTGGAAGCACAATTGGTTATACTAGAGGCAGTTCCAATAATTATGAGCAATACAATGGATGCCCAAACTTTTCCCCATGCACATGCTCTGTTAGATGAATCTCATTAAATCTTCTTCTCCATCCACATTAGAAAAGGATATTTCTTTCAATCTTTTCAATTTCAACAAGAATGAAGTTATAATCCTCATCACTTACTACCATATTCCTGCAACATAACTTTTTCAATGATGCTAGCAAGGTTGCTGTCGTTCGATCCTTTGCAACGCTTCATGTGTGTAGCACATTTCTTAGTGGTTTTTAGCTCATGTCGTACCCTAGTTATGTCCTCATCGCAATTTTGAGGGATTTGCTTACTTTGTGGCCCACCATTATAATTGGAATTTTCCTTTTCAACCTGAGAAATTTGTTGCAGTTTTACTTCATCAACATTGTTATTAACATTCTTTCCCCATGTTATAGGCTGCCTGCTCTCAACCTTTTCTCTAATATGAAGGTCTTGGCTTTTAATGTGCGCAAAATCAAGAATCTGCAAAATGTATGATATCACTTGAAAAGGATGGTTATCCTCATCGTTATGGTCTGGGCTACTATAACTTGGCCAAGGAGTCTTGTCATTCTAGTTATGTTGCTGGTTACATTTTATTTTATTAGGGTTGTTACATGTTCTATCCAACATCAAGTTATATGTGTTGTTCTAGACTTGTGGTGCTCCCATAAACGATACAAACCACAAAACTATTACCAACACCACCCTCACACACCTCAAAATTAGTAATATCTTTAGTAACAACAAAATTTTGTGTAGGTTTATCCACATTTAGGCCATGATTAATCCACACTCCTTTACATTTAGGACTTTTATAAGCTTGTCCTTGTTATTTTCTGCCCAAGGAAATTGACAAAAGGATGTGTTTTATTAAGGATGCTCAACTCACAAACTAGTATTTTACAGTGACCTTCAATATCTTTATTGTTACTAGGGCCCTCATTAAAGAATGCAAAGGTTGGGCATTTCCTCTCATTCTGAATATGCTACCTAGGATAAACCATAGATTCTTTAGGGCACAAGACTAGGTCCACAACAATGCTTCAATATGTTACAACAATATACTTGTTAAGGGTTCAGTATGTCACATGTCAGAATTAAACTTGGGTAGAGAGGATAACACTCCTCTCGACCACTTGAGTTAAACCCTATTGACCAATTTCATGTTCTTGCTATTGTTGTTTTTTGGTTCTTTTGTAGCTCTCATGCCACCTTTAGCCACTCTATCGTGAAATCTTATGCCTTTGAGGGTTCAAAGATGCCTTCAACTTCTTTCATTATACTAAAATTGTCTATAGGCTTCAAGGCTTTTATAGCATCAACTCGCTTTTCTTATATGTAATTTTTTAACATTGTTGTACTTAATAGTCTCATTGACCTACCTATTTATGGTCCTTTGTTAGACATTGATTTATCTTATTTTTTCTTATTTGCTAGCTACCATTCTTATTAGGGAATAAATGCTTTCTCTTATTAATGAGACTCCTTTACTCCCTCTCAATGATAGAGGAGATGCCTGATTTCCTTTTAATTTGGGAAGTCCTCACCACAAGCTTTATCAGCTATTAGTTTTCAATGGAGATAGCTGCATGGCTCCCTCTTTCCTTTGCATCTCATTATATCAAGCTTTCTTCCTTCCAGGGTATCAAGGAGCCATTTTCTTTCTTCAATCTGTGGTTTGAGCCACCTTGCACATCACTTTCCTCCAATCATCATCAAAGAAGGCATTATGTTGAGCCTTGTCAAACTTCAAGCTAGTCATTGCTCCTTCATGAAAGTGATCAGGTTATCTTCTTACATTGCTACCTTTCAATCCCATGGTGATGATGCGAACACCTTGACTACATGACCTTCCAAGGATTGTCAAGATCATATACTCAATTCCTATGTTTGTTGAATTGAGTTCAACATCTACAGGTGAACTTGCCTCAACTATCATCATGCATTCTTGCAATATCCTCTCTAGGCAGCAAAACAATATGCTAACCAGATAACCAATATTAAAATGTTAAATATCAGACTTACCTTGTCATGTTGGCCCTTCTTATCAAAGTATCAATTTACTTGAGTCCTTCAAGATCAACATCCTTTTGCATGATCCATCTCCATATGAATCTTTTTTCGTATAGTCATCGAGTGCCCATGGATTGAAGCTTGATTACCAAGCTACAATACCTTCCTTGGAGTTGTCATTGTTAACTCCCTATCTTTCTTCTGGAGACTATACTTGATGTTATCAACATTGTCATATGCCATGCAGTTTTGTGAGAGAGTCTTGATCCCCATTTATTCCAAGGTTTTTATTTTTATTTTTTATTCTTTCGAGCATTATGCAACTATATGGAAGACTTACCAAGCACATTCATGACTAACTCTTCCTTCATGAATCTTGTAGATATGAATCATGCTCTGGGGAACAATATGCATACCTTTGCTTTCACGTAATCATCTAGCCATCCTTTGATCGAGCTTGCTTCTTATACCTGTCAAAGATACGTTTCCTTTTCCAAGAAGAGAGACTTTCATTATGCCTTTCATACTATAACCTTGACCTTGTGCAATCCTTCGTCCTTCAAGAGTATTGTTTCCAAACTATATACCAATCATAATGCTTACTACCAAAAATCTTCCATAATGATGATTCTTATAGGATCTTTAATGATCTTTCTTTGCAAAATGACTACCTTTAACATGATGTTAGAAAAATGCTCGGATGAACAATAATATTCAATATGGTCCCAACTTTTCTCACTTCCTTTAAACTAGATGATCCTTCCAAAGCAAATTAAACAAGTAGATTCTAATTTTTTTGCTTTCATGTGCTTCTATCTATGATTTCACGCTTCTTACAAAAACAAGAATCTTCTAGAGTAATGACGCATGCTACTCTTGTTCTACTTAATAAAGGAAAAACAAAAATTCATAAAGAACTTGACATAGATGAGATTTCCTTCAATAATAAAGATCCTTGATCCTCTCCTTTCGGCTTCTTCTCAGGTGTTGATTTGGGGTAGCATTGGATGTGCTCTAGCCATGAAAATTGGTGGAGAGGCTAAAGTAGGTGAGATCTCCAAGACCCAGAAATGGTTTGGGGAAATTCTGCCCGATGAAGGAGATATTAAAATAATTAATATTTTTAATGGGTTCCTAAGTCTAAACTTAGGAAAATAAAACTATTAATGGGTATTAATATAAAACTGGGTTAGAAAGTTCTAAATGACATGGATCAAGTCAAATCTAATCTTATCCGTTGATTAGAGATGTAATCTCGGCTGTTGAAGACTCAACAAAAAAAGTATAAGAGGAGGCTTGAGGGTCAGTGGGAGATACACCCGAGTGATCAGTGAGTTCGATTTTCTAGAGCGGGGTTTGCTAAGAGAAATCGAACCAGTGATCAGAGTTGCAGCGAGGGGCAGTGAGTACGAGGCAGAGAGGCAGAGATAGTGCTGGAAGATCAACACAGAAGTAGAGAGGCAGGCGCAGAGCCAGAGGGAGCCACGCAGAGGCCATAAGTGCCTACATCATCCACGCAGAGGCTGCAGGGGTGATGCAGAGGGCTAGAGAGGCTGCCTGGAATCGTAGAGGGTTGACGCAAAGGGTTTAAGGCTGACGCAGAGGCCAGGAGGGCTGACACAGTGCTTTAGATTGTGCTAGAGAGGGTTTTGTGGGGCAGACTTTCAGAATATCTGCTTCTGAAGAGAGGTATTATGGCTAGATTTTTTTATCGATGTCGGGTAAGCTAGTTTGGCACCCAGTTGTACTCAGAAAAGCTGCTTAATAATAAAACCCTCAGAACTGTTGCATCGATTTTCCCAAGTTGGGTTTTTCGAGGGATGATTGTCCAAAAATAACGACGTCCCTTGTGTGTTTGTCTATTTCTTTTAGTTGTTGATTTGTAGATGGTTGAGACTATATTGTGTTTATTTCAGTGTTTATATGGTTAAATAACTTGTTAGTAATTAAACAAGTAGGCAAAATAAACCAAAGAATACAGAGAAAATTTCTAAAGGGTAATACTTAGAAATTTCAACATGGTATCGAAGCATTGAAGATCATAGGAGAGTTGAAGGCACCTGTTGAATCAGAGGATTTGCAGTAGAAACAGCTGTCCCGAGTGACAAACGCTGTTCCTAAGTAGAAAGCGGTAGAGAAGGGTTGATGCAGAGGGCCTGCGTCATCAGTTCGAGCTAGAGAGAGGCCTGTGTAGAAGCACAAGAAGGTAGAAGAGGCTCATGAAGAGCCACGCAGAGACTAGGAAGGTTGACGTAGTTGGCCAAGGGAGCAAATCAACCTTCTTTGGATTGCGCAGAGCCTAGAGTCTCAGTGCTTCAGTTGCTAGGGCATAGGACGCTATGGACAAATTGCGGGGAGTGAAGTTGGTGGGGTGCTATTGCTGCCAAGACAGAACAGTACCTAACGGGGCCAAACCAAGGTAGAGGGAGTCGTTACCTAGGCGGATTTCTAACCAAGAAATCTAGACCAATGTTGCTGATCTGATAATCACCCTATGAGTGACATCAGTTGAAGATTTATTAAACAAAGGTATTACAGACTCATGTGCTTGTGTGTGTGTTCTATGTTATTGAAGCAACAGATCGATCAGATTGCCAATACACAAACAATTGAATGGAAAGACAACAGAGAAATACAGTAAGCAAACACAAAGACATAAGAAATTTTAATAAGGAGTTCACCCTATTCTCCAGGGCTACATCTCCAGTCTAGCTTCCAGTGGTGGCCTTGTTTTATTGTGCCTTTAGCAGATATTTACAATACAGGGACTCAATGTGAGTTCTCTTGAAGCAAGTTTTGCTTGGCAGGGTGGTCCTTGGATTCCCCAAGCCACTTGAGTACATAGACTTCTTCTTCCTACCAGCTCTGTGACCTTCTGGTCTACAGTGGCAAGAGCCCAATGTGGTGCTCAGCCCGGACAGATTCCTCTATGGGATGGCTTGAATCTCTCAAGCTCTCAGGTGCTCGATGCTGCCGCTGGTCAGCTCGGCCCTCTGTCTCTTTCTGCTTTTGCTTTACTGCCTTCTTCTCTATGTATTCTGTCCTCCTCTTCGGGATTCTGGTCACTCTGTCTCCGTTCTTCGTCTCTCGGACTGTTCTCTGACTTGACTGTGTATTTTGTCTCTGTTCATGGCTTTGAAGCCATTCGAACTCATGCTTGTTCGGTTCCTTTTTCGCCTCTGTCGATTCACCTTCTGTAGCTGTGCTTGGGGTTCCCTGTTCGACGTCATCATGAACGCTCAGGGAGTGGCCACTTGTCCTCCTCTAAATGGCGCTAGCCTACGTCGTCAGTTCGATTCTTTAGTTATGTCGTGGATGAAGTCTTTCCTCCATTGTGGCGGTCAAACGGATTCCAAATCTTTACAAATCGTGGTGTATTCCTTCGTTGATTCCGCTTCTTCCATCGGGCTTGATCTCAGCCGTCCGATCTGGGGCCTCCAGATTTGACGCCATACGCACGTCCTGCGAGGTTGACTTGCTCGACTGATAACGCGTGATCAACGACGGTTTTCTCTCACCTCCGCTTGCCACGCGTTGATTGTTGTATGGAATTGCTCTGCTCTCGTCCAAAACCTCTTACCGTTTGAGGGCGCCCCGATCAATACCATTGGTTTCTAGAGTGCGGGCCCCGCCTTTGTACGTTTAGCGCTTTTTGCCTTTTTCGCCCGCGGTTCTCTGGTTCGCCATGCGTCCATGTGCTTGGGCTTCCCCCATTTTGGCCCTGTTTTCCCAGTGATGTGCGATTATCAAAATCCACCTCCTTTTCTTGATTTGGGGCTCCCAGGGGCTACTTTGACCTCCTCCGTAGTCTCCATGGGCCTTGGTCAATGCACTTTAACCGAGGTCCTCGTCGTTCCACGCTGGCTGCCATTGCCACTGGTTCGGGGGTGTTTTTTGATCGATGTTTTGGAATTTTTAGAGGTTTGTCCCGACTTGATATAGTCAGGGTTCTTTGACAGTTCTTGATGGATCCAATTCGGATCACGACCTTCCCACTGAAAAAGCTTTTGGACCACCAAAAGTTGGTTTTCTTTCAAGCATCGACTAAGTGAGGATACTGCTGTCTCACTTGTCCAATCTCAATCCACTTTGCACTGTTCGACTTCGAGCCTTTGAGTCCAATTCTGAGGTACTCAACATCTCCTCTGCGTGTCGTCCTCACCTTCTTGTCCAAGACTATCTTCCTGCAATTCATTAAGATATTTACGTAGCAGGTCATCAATAGAAGGCAATTGACTTTGCCTTTCAGGATCATCAATCATTGAAGGTTTAAACAATCTCAAGCAATCTGCATTTACGACTGAGTAGATGTGCATGTAAGCTGGTAGATCAAGGCGAAAAGCATTTTCACCAATCTTCTCAAGTATTCTAAAAGGTCCATACCTGATAGGCTTTAGTTTTTTACCTTCACCTTACATCCTGCCCTTGCTGATATACAGCCAGACCTGGTCTCCAACTTCAAAACTATGCTCCATCCGATGCTTGTCATGCCTAGCCTTGTATTTGGCTTGGCTCTTTTGCAGCTGTTCCTATACTGCCTGGTGGATCTCCTGGATCTGTTCAATGAACCTAGTTGCCTTGTCCACATCACTGTGTCCATCAACCATGGTATCTTTACCAAAGACAAAATCCAAGGGAGACCTTGGTATGAAACCAAAACAGGTCTCAAAAGAATATCTATGTGTAGAAGAGTGTTTGGCTCTGTTGTAAGCATGTTGCACATAACACAAGTGTTCATCCCAAAGCTTAGGATGTTTGCTGCAATATCCCCTGAGTAACTGGATCACTGTCCTTTTAACTACTTCTGTTTGGCCGTCGGTTTGTGGATGAAAAGCTGTGCTTTTCTTCAGTTGGGTGTGCATCAGTTCCCACAGACTTGACCAAAACTTCCTCACAAATCAGGTGTCTCGATCAGATACAATAGAAGTGGGTAGTCCAAAATGAACCCATATATGTTCAAAGAACAATTTTGCGGTTTGTTCAACTGTAATCTGTTTATTACAAGGTATCAAAATACACATTTTGCTGAACCTATCCACAACCACATATAGATAATCATGACCTTTCCTAGATTTAGGCAGTTCTCCAACAAAATCCATGGAAACACTTTTCGAAGGGTGAGAAGGAACTGGTAAAGGAGTATGCAAGCCTAGTTTTCTATTGCTGGGCTTGCTTTTAGCACACATAGTACACCCTCTTATATATCTAGAAACTGTCTCATTCATTTTTGGCCAATAACAAAATCTTTGCAGCCGTGTAACTGTTTTACTTACCCCAAAGTGACTTGATATCAGAGAAGTGTGTGCCTCTCTAATTATCTTTACTCTCTCGGTTTGTGGAATGCAGAGTTTCCCACAATGATATAAGAGTCGGTCCTTCACATGATAGTCCAATTCTGCTACCTTTTTTCCTTGACTCAAAGTTGCATATACATCTTTAAAGTCCACATCCTGAGCATATTGTTCTATGTAGCTTTCATGTAGCACAGAATTATGCTTAAGTATGGTAGATGCATTTATAATGGGTCTAGATAACGTGTATGCAACTTTTTTATGTATGCCCTTTTTATATTTGATGACTAAATGAAACTTTTGTAGAAAACCCATCCATCTGTAATGTCTTGATTGCTGCAACTTAGTTTGGGAGTGTAGATATTGAAGTGGTTGATGATCAGTATGTATTACCATCTCTTTGCCCATTAAGTAATGTTTCCACTTCTTCACACTCTGAACTAATGCATACAAATCTTTATGATACGTAGGATAGTTAACTACTGCAGGATTAAAAGTCTCAGAATGATAACATATGGGTTTACCGTCCTGTGTCAACACTGCTCCCATGGCATAGTCACTGGCATCTGTTTGGATTTCAAATGGTCTCTGTAGATCTGGCAGTGCTAGTGCAGGTGCTGTACTAATCTTTTCTTTCAAGGTGTCGAAGGCTTTCTGATGTTTGCCTCCCCACTGAAACACCTTGTTCAATCTTGTCAAAGCATGTAAAGGAGCTGCAATTGAGGAAAAATTAGAAATGAACTTCCTCCAATATTGTGCTGCTCCTAAGAAGCTTCTCACTTTTGTAGCAGACTTGGGTTTAGGCCAGTTTACAATGATTGCCATTTTAGAGGGATCTATTTTCAATTCACCACCCCCTACTATATGACCCAAATAATTTAGAGATGTTTTGCCAAATTCACATTTTGAGAGTTTAACATAAAGTTTTTCTCTTTTCAAAACATCTAATGTTTGCTTAACATGCTTTAAGTGTCCTTCCCATGTTTTACTAAAAATCAAAATGTCATCCAGAGACACAACAACAAAATCATCAAGAAAAGGCCTGAGTACATCATTCATTAATCTCATGAAAGTAGCAGGAGCATTGGTCAAGCCAAAAGGCATAACCAGCCACCCATACAATCCCTGCTTTGTTGCTTTGTTTTGAAAGCAGTCTTCCATGCATCTTGCTCTGCAACTCTGACCTGATGGTATCCACTGTGCAAATCCAGCTTGGTGAAATAATAGCTTCCTTCAATTGATCTAAAAGATCATCTATGCGAGGAAGGGGATAACGATTTTTGATTGTTATCTTATTTAGTGCTCGGTAGTCAATGCACATTCTCCACGAGCCATCTTTCTTTCTCACCAAAACGATTGGTGACCCACATGGTGATGTGCTAGGCCTAATGAACCCCTTCTCGAGCAACACTTGCACCTGCTTCTTGATTTCAACATTCTCTAAAGCAGACAACCTGTGCATCCCAATGTTAGGCAATGGAACATCTTGCTGCAAAATAATATCATGTACTATTTCCTTGTAGGGTGGCAGACCTTTAAGTTCCTGAAACGGACATCATACTCTGAAACAATGTTTTCTATATCAGCTCGCTGCTGAGCATTACATCCCTCAAATACATTGGTTTTATCAGGTTTCTTTTCCTTTACAACCATTAGTAAGAATTGTTTGCATGAATTTATCATTCTTTTCATCTGCCCAAAATTTATGAGTATAATTATTCTTGAGCTTATGAGCTCTTACAAAGTATTCGATTCCATCTTTAATAAGTAGATACTTGTTCTCAGCTCTATAGAAAATAGCCTTTCTATCATACAAGTAAGGACTTCCTAAAACAATTCCACATATATCCAAAGGAATTACATCTAACTCAACCTCATCTACAAACGCTGACCCAAAAGAAAACTTGAGTTTGCACTGTCTAGTCACTTGTAAGTTGTGCTTTATCATTCACCATCCTAAGGGATGGTTTCTTGTGAGGTGTAGTTGCTAAATCCCAATTTCTTACAATTCTTAAGAAATCAAAATTTACTTGTGAGCACTATCAAACAAAGTATCAATCTTTTGATGTGTGGGAAATAACTCGAATATAAAAAGCTCATGCCTTTTTCCTCATGTTCTCATCAATATAGTTGAGATAATTACTATAGATGCTTCAGAATTCTTACCTTTTATACCTGTGGCTGCAATGATTGTTTCATCTCCTGAGTTTGACCCCAAATCTTTTTGAATAGCTGCAACAGTCTTCTTCTTCTTGCCCTTAGACTTCTTAAATCTCAGCTTTGGATGCAGAATCCAACAGTGCTCATCATCATGCCCCTCCTTTTTACAGTGAGTGCATGAAGCTTTGTTTTTCTGTGCAGTGTTAGCCTTCCTTGCTTTCCACTTCTGCTTTCTTTTCTCCTTGCTCTTGCTTACAGTGGGTTGGGATGGTCCCCAACTTCTGGATTTTCATTCTTTCCTCTAGTTTCTAGATGAGTAGCTTGTACAGATACCTCATCTATACTAGTGGGATTAAACATGAGGATGGTATGCCTCATGTAGCTGTGTAGACCACCAATGTACTTCAAAAGAGTCTCTGGCGAGTCTAATGAGATACCCAACATCAATGCTCTCTTTTTGAACTCTTGAGTATACCCTTGCACACTTTGCCCTTTCAACTGCCGAAGAGTTTGCTAACTCATCATGGCTTGTTGCATGTAGGCCAATGGATAGACTTGTTTCTTAATCGCAGAAACAAATTCACTCCAGACAGAGATGGTCTTACCATGTTTTTTCATATCAGCTTGGGTTTTGCCTTTCCACCAAACCAAGGCAGTGCCTCCTACGCATAGGCTTGCCAACAGAATTATACTCTTGTCTGAGTAGATGTTCTACACTATGCAATACACATCAATTTGTCTAATCCAATTGTCCAACTTTTTAGCATTTAGCTCTCCATCATATATAGGCAAATCAAATTTAACATCTAGCTTAATCAAAGATGCTTTCTTATTATGCACAGGGCTATTAGGAGGTGTGAGAAAGCTTTCCTCTTTCCCTTTTTCTTTTGAGTAGTCATGGGAATGAGACTCATCTTCTTCTTTATCTTGTTTAGAACCTGATGAATCTTCATCCTTATGCTTTCTAAAGTCCCTATACATTTCTTCTACCATAGACTTTATAGCTAGGAAACTCTCTATGGCCCCATAGAACCTTTCTCTGACATTGTCTTTCGAGAATAGACTCTCCCAATTTTAGGATTAGTTTCGACCAACTCTTCTTCTCCTAATTTGAGCTTTGATCTAGTGAGCATTCAACAACGAAACCAACACAAGCTTGTCTAACCTTACAGCTTAAAGCTCTGATACCACTTGATCTGATAATCACCCTATGAGTGACATCAGTTGAAGATTTATTAAACAAAGTTATTACAAACTCATGTGCTGGTGTGTGTGTTTTTGTGTTATTGAAGCAACGGATCGATCAGATTGCCAATACACAGACAATTGAATGGAAAGACAACAGAGAAATACAGTAAGCAAACACAAAGACACAAGAAATTTTAATAAGGAGTTCACCCTATTCTCTAGGGCTACATCTCCGGTCCAGCTTTCAGTGGTGGCTTTTTTTTATTGTGCCTTTAGCAGAGAATTACAATACAGGGACTCAATGTGAGTGCTCCTAAAGCAGGTTTTGCTTGGTAGGGTGGTTCTTGGATTCTCCAAGCCACTTGAGTACACAGACTTCTTCTTCCTACCAGCTCTGTGATCTTCTGGTCTATAGTGGCAAGAACCCGATGTGGTGCTCAGCCCGGACAGATTCCTCTATGGGATGGCTTGAATCTCTCAAGCTCTCAGGTGCTTGATGTTGCCGCTGGTCAGCTCGGTCCTCTGTCTTTTTCTGCTTTTGCTTTACTGCCTTCTTCTTTGTGTATTCCATCCTCCTCTTTGGGATTCTGGTCTCTCTGTCTTTTTGTTCTTCGTCTCTCGGACTGTTCTCCGACTTGACTGTGTATTTTGTCTCTGTTCATGGCTTTGAAGCCATTCAAACTCATGCCTGTTCGGTTCCTCTTCCGCCTTTGTCGATTCACCTTTTGCAGCTGTGCTTGGAGTTCTCTGTTCGGCATCATCATGAATGTTCAGGGAGTGGCCACTTGTCCTCCTCTAAATGGCGCTAGCTTGCGTCGTTGGTTCATTTCTTTAGTTACATTGTGGATGAAGTCTTTCCTCCACCGTGGCGGTCAAACAGATTCCAAATGTTTACAAATTGCGGCGTATTCCTTTGTCGATTCCGCTTCCTCCATCGGGCTTGATCTCCGCTGTCCGATCTAGGGCCTCCAGATCCGACGCCATACAGATGTCCCACGCGGTGGACTTGCTCGATCGATAACGCGTGATCAGCGGCGGTTTTCTCTCACCTCTGCTTGCCACGCGTCGATTGTTGTATGGAATTGCTCCGCTCTCGTCCAAAACCTCTTACTGTTTGAGGGCGCCCTGATCAATACCTCTGGTTTCCAGAGTGCGGGTCCCGCCTTTGTACATTTAGTGCTTTTTGCTCTTTTCCGCCCGCGGTTCTCTGGTTCACCATGCATCCTTGTGCTCGGGCTTCCCCCATTTCGGCCCTGTTTGTCCAGCGATTAATCATGCATCAAAATCCACTTCCTTTTCCCGATCCAGGGCTCCCAGGGGCTACTTTGACCTCCTGCGCAGTCTCCATGGGCCTCGGTAAGTGCGCTTTGACCGAGGTCCTCGTCGTTCCACGCTGGCTGCCATTGCCACTGGTTTAGGGGTGTTTTTTGATTGCTGTTTTGGAATTTTTAGAGATTTGTCCCGACCTGATACAATCATGGTTCTTTGACAGTTCTTGATGGATCCAATTCGGATCAGTTGTAAGTGCATAGGAGATCGGAAAGGTGCGATTCGACAGTTGGCAGGAGGGAAATCGATGTTGATTTGGGGTAGCATCGGATGTGCTCTAGCCACGAAAATTGGTGGAGAGGTTAAGGCACATGAGATCTCCAATACTTAGAAAGGGTTTAGGCAGATTTTAAATTGTTTGGGAGATATTAAAATAATTAATATTACTAATAGAGTTCCTAAGTCTAAATTTGGGAAATTAAAATATTAATGTGAATTAATATAAAACTGTGTTAGAATGGTCCAAAAGTCTGGATCAAGCCAAATCTAATCTTAGCTGTTGATTAGGGACTTAATCTCGGTCGTTGATTTGTCAACGAGAAAAGTATAAGAGGAGGCTTGAGGGTCACTTGGAGAACACACCAAGAGATTAAGATTTCGACTTTTTGGGGTTGGGTTTGCTGAGAAAGTTGAGAGAGTGATTAGAGATGCAACTGAGGGGCAGCGAATACAGAAGCAGAGAGGCAGAGGTAGCATCGAGAGGATCAGCACTGTAGCCGGAGAGAGGGACGTAGAAGTAGCCAAGGGTTCACGCAGAGCCATCCAGTGCTCACGCAGAGGCATCCAGGAGCTGCGCAGTGCCTCAGAGGGCCAGCGTGGGTGACGCAGAGGGCTAGAGGACTGACGCAGAGGGCTAGAGGACTGACGCAGTGCCTCCAGAGGCTGACGCAGGCCAAGCTAGAGTGACGTTGGGCTAACGGTGGGCCAGAGAGAGGTTGACGCAGTCCCTAGAGGCTGACGCTGGGGTTTCTTGGGGCAGATTGGAGCTGCAGGAGTGTTTATCGAGGATTCAGCTGGAATATCTGCTTTCGAGTAGAGAGGTGCTACTGTAAAGATTTTTCTCTGTTGGGTGAGCCAGATTTGGCATCCAAATTGTATTGTGAAACTGCTTAATAAATCAAACCCTCAGATAGCTGCACCATTTTTCCCGCACTGGATTTTTCCGGCGACATTAGTCCAAAAACAACAGTGTCACTTGTGTGCTTGTTTCTATTTCCTTTAGTTGATGATCTGTAATGTGTTGAGCATGTACTTGTATTTATTTCTAGTATTTATATGGTAAATAACTTGTTAATTAACAGAACAAGTAGGTAGGAATAAATCAGTAAAGTGCATGAAGGCTTTCTAACGTGTCAGACTTCGAAATCCCAACATGGTATCAGAGGGTGGTTGCAGATCACAAGAGAATTGAGGACATTAGCTGAGCTGAGCGGCAGTAGAAAACAACTCTCTCGAGTGATAGAATCTGTTCCTAGCAGAGTAACAAGGAAGGGGTGACGCAGTGCTTGCGTCGTCAAGATTGAGCTAGGAAGAGGCAGTGTCGAGGCTGAGGGAGGCAAAGGCAGGCTCATGCAGAGGCCAGGAGGGCTGACGCAGTTGGCTGAGGAGGCTGATTTGCCGGTATCGGGATTGCGCAGAGCCTAGGAGCTCTAACCTTTAGTTTGCTGGGGTTTAGGAGGCTATGGGTAAGTTGCAGAGTGGAGCTGGTGGGGCACTGTAGTCAGAACAATGCCTAACAGGGCAAGGCCAAGGAGGAGGGAGTTGCTACTGAGGATTTCTAGCCAAGGAATCCGGATCAGTGTTGCAGTTGCACAGACGATCAGAAAGGGGAGCAACTTGACAGTTGGCAGAACAATGCCTAACAGGGCAAGGCCAAGGAGGAGGGAGTTGCTACAGAGGATTTCTAGCCAAGGAATCCGGATCAGTGTTGCAGTTGCACAGACGATCAGAAAGGGGAGCAACTTGACAGTTGGCAGAAGGATTTCCAAGAGGGAAATCGGGACTTAGAGGGAGTTCAGAAGAGAACTTCCAGACGGGAAGTAGAGAGACTAAGAGGAGTCGAACAGAGAACTTCCAAATGGGAAGTAGAGAGACTTAGTAGGAGTCGAACAAAGAACTTCCAAACGAGAAGTAGAGAGACTCAGCAGGAGTTGAACACAGAACTTCCAGACGGGAAGTAGAGAGACTCAATAGGAGTCGAATAGAGAACTTCCAGGCGGGAAGTAGAGAGACTTGGAAGGCCGAGAATGGGCTGAGGGATCAGGACAGGCTGGACGGAGTGTCCAACTTTGTGGTCTGGAAGGCCAGGATCCTGTCTGTTCTGTGTGCCATGAGTGTTCATGTGCCACTTGAGTGGAAGTGGGGAGACATCGAGCTGTAGTTAGGAGGACTACAGGCGATGAGGGGCAAGATCCTCGAGGTACCCAACCTCTTGGATTAGACCTTGCTACGGGAGTTCCGAAGAGGAGTAGCAGTACTGGCGATATCAGTAGAGACGGATGCGGATGGAGCGATAAAGGGAGCCATAGTGCAGGATTCCTAGAACAACGCGAGGCTAGCAGGCTGCAACAATGCAAGAGGCACGTGAGTGTTGCACCATTGTAGGATGGCACAGAGAGGTGTGCAAAGCTGCGAGATGCACAGAGTTGTTGCAGCAACGCAGAGGTCAGAGAGGGAGCACTTGTCAGTGACAGAGGGAGCTTCAACATTAAGAGTGTTTCTAGCCTGATGAAGATGTCAGAGTTGGGAGATCAGTGACTTCTCAATAATTGGGTTGCAGTGCAGCAGTTAGCAGTGGCAGTGCTATGGGCAACACGATGCAGCATGATGAGAGGGGTTGCAGTGCAGATGCAGCATGATGAGAGGGGTTGCAGCAGTGGCAGTGGCAGGGCTATGGGCAACAACGCAGATGCAGAGGGAGTTGTAATACGAATGTAGCAGTGGCAGTGGCAGGGCCATGGGTAGCAGTACAGGATGCAGCAGTGCAAAGGATGTTGGGCAGCATGCTTAACATCAGCACAACGACCGATGCTGGATGATTAGAGTGATGCTCAGTGAGGAGTATTACTAGAGCACAATCCTCGCTAAGAGGGAGTGTTGATTTGGGGTAGCATCATATGTGCTCTAGCCACGAAAAATTAGTGGAGAGGCTAAGGCACATGAGATCTCCAATACCCAGAAAGGGTTTCGGCAGATTTTAAATAGTTTGGGAGATATTAATAATATTAATAGTTTTATTGGAGTCCCTAAGTCTAAACTTAGGGAAATTAAAATATTAATGTGAATTAATATAAAATTGTGTTAGAATGGTCCAAAAGTCATCTATCAAGCCAGATCTAATCTTAGCCGTTGATTAGGGACTTAATCTTGACCGCTAATTTGTCAACGAGAAACGTATAAGAGGAGGCTTGAGGGTCACTTGGAGAACACACCAAGAGATCAAGATTTCTACTTTCTGGGGTTGGGTTTGCTGAGAAAGTTGAGAGAGTGATCAGAGTTGCAGCTGAGGGGTAGTGAATACAGAAGCAGAGAGGTAGAGATAACATTGGGAAGATCAGTGCAGTAGACGGAGAGGGATGCAGAAGCAGCCAAGGGTTCATGCTGAGCCAGCCAGGGCTCATGCAGAGGCATCCAAGAGCTGCGTAGTGCCTCAGAGGGGTAGCGTGGGTGACGCAGAGGGCTAAAGGACTAACGCAGTGCCTCCAGAGGCTAACGCAGGCCAAGTTAGAGTGACGCTGGGCCAGAGAGAGGCTGACGCAGTCCCTAGAGGCTGACGTTGGGGTTTCGTGGGGCAGATTGGAGCTGTGGAGTTGCTGGAGTGTTTATTCGGGGTTTCAGCCAGAATATCTGCTTCCGAGTAGAGAGGTGCTACTGTCGAGATTGTTCTTTGTTGGGTGAGCCGGATTTGGCATCTAGATTGTATTCTGAAACTGCTTAATAAATCAAACCCTCAGATAGCTGCACCAATTTTCCCACATTGGGTTTTTCCAGGGACATTAGTCCAAAAACAACGGTGTCACTTGTGTGCTTGTTTCTATTTCCTTCAGTTGATGATCTGTAATGTGTTGAAGCATGTATTGTATTTATTTCCGTATTTACATGGAAATAACTTGTTAATTAATAGAACAAGTAGGTAGGAATAAATCAGTAAAGTGCATGAAGGGTTTCTAACGTGTCAAACTTAGAAATTCCAACAATCGAAACTCAAAGGGAGTCTAGCAGAGAACTTCTAGGAGGGAAGTAGAGACTCAGAGGGAGTCGAAGAGAGAACTCCCAGTAGGGAAGTAGAGACTCAGAGGAATCGAAAATAAGAGCAGAGAGATGACCATGAATGGATTGAGGGTTCAATACAGGCTAGACAGGGCGTCCAACTTTGTCATCTAGAAGGCCAGGATCCTGTCTGTTCTGGATAGACATTGCATCAAGGCCTTCGCCTTGAGAACGTGGCTATTACAGTCGACCCAGCTGGCAATGAAAAATATGAGGATGAGATGGCCAAGGCGAAATGCATAATCTTTGATGGGATCAAGGATCATGTGGTCCATCATATTGACGAGAAGGAGACAACAAAGGAAAAGTGGGATACCTTGAAGACATTCTATGAAGGCACTTCTGTGCAGAGGAAGATGCTATTGGAGAATCGACTGCGGTCGTACCAGTTGTAGAAGGGGGAGTAGGTAGATCACTTCCTTAGCAGGTTGCAGGAGATCCAAGACCAACTAACTTCCATAGGGGCCACACCGGATCAGGAGTTGATGGTGAGGACTGCCCTAAACGTAGTCTCCGAGGAGTGTGAGACATTCGTCTAGAGCATTTTGGGTAGAGCGAATCTTCTAGATTAGGAAGAATTGTAGGCAGTTCTTTGCCAAGAAGAGATTAGACGGTTGACCAAGACGGGAAGTAGTAGCAAAGGAGCCCGGGTCAAGAAAGAGGAGGAAGAGGATGCAACTCTGGCATCTGCGGGGGAGAAGGGGAAGAGGAAGAAAAAGGACCTCTCCAAGATAAAGTGCTTCAACTGTGGGGAACTGGGGCATTATGCAAACCAGTGTCCGAGAACGAAGAATAAGGGGGAGGTGTCTGACTCCGAGGCAGCACTTGCGAAGGCAGAAATGGAGGTAGAGGATGATGACGATTGTGCCATGAGTGCTCATGTACCTCTAGAGAAGAGGTGGGGAGACATCGAGTTGTAGTCAGGAAGACTACAAGAGATGGAGGGCAGGATCCTTGAGGTACCCAAACTCTTGGATCATATCTGGCTATGGGAGCCTTGAGAGACAGTAGTAGGATGACAGATGTCGATTGAAGTAAGATGTGGATGGAGCGCAGAACAGTGCTAGAGTGCAGTAGTCCTTGGCAACGCAGAGAGGGTTGCAGCAGTGCGAGAGGCACAGAGGAGGTTGCAACATTGCAGGATGGCACAAAGAGGTTTGCAGCGGTGCGAGAGGCACAAAGTTGTTGCAGCAGCGCAGAGGGAGCACATGATAGCAGCAGAGAGAGCCTCAACATCGGGAGGTTTTCTAGCCTGAAAAGGAAGTTATTTGTTGGGTGGATCGGTTACTTACTTCTCAGTAACTGAGTTGCAGTGCAACAATAGTAGTGGTAGTGCCATGGGCAGCATGATGTAGCATGATGAAAGATAACTGTAGTGTTGGGAGAAAGGACCAGCAACAACATGGATGCAGAGGGAGATGCCGTACATATGTAGCAATGGCAGTGGTAGGGCCATGGGCAGAAGTACAGGATGCAGCAGTGCAGAGGATGTTGGGCATGAAGGCCTAAGCACATGTACCAGTGCTGTATAGTAAGGCTGATGCTCAGTGGTGGAGTATTACTAGAGCACATTCCCCACTAAGAGGGAGTGTTGATTTGGGGTAGCATCGGATGTGATCTAGCCATGAAAATTGGTGGAGAGGCTAAAGCACATGAGATCTCTAAAACCCAGAATTGGTTTGGGGAAATTCTGCCCGGTGAAGGATATATTAAAATAATTAATATTTTTAATGGGTTCCTAAGTTTAAACTTAGGAAAATAAAAATATTAATGGGTATTATAAAATTGGGTTAGAAGGTTCTAAATGACATGGATCAAGCCAAATCTAATCTTAGCCATTGATTAGAGATGTAATCTCGGCCATTGAAGACTCAACAAAAAAAAGTATGAGAGGAGGCTTGAGGGTTATTTGGAGATACACTAGATGTTGATTTGGGGTAGCATCAGATGTGCTCTAGCAACGAAAGTTGGTGGAGAGGCTAAAGCACATGAGATCTCCAATACCCAGAAATGGTTTGGACAAATTCTAAACAGTTTGGGAGATATTAAAATAAATAATATTTTTAATGGAGTCCCTAGGTCTAAACTTAGGGAAAATAAAATATTAATGTGAATTAATATAAAACTTTGTTAAAAGGGTCCAAAAGTCATGGATCAAGCCAGAGTTACTCTTAGCCATTGATTAGGGGCTTAATCTCGGCTGTTGAATTGTCAACGAGAAAAATATAAAAGGAGGCTTGAGGGTCACTTGGAGAATACACCAAGTTGATCAAGATTTTGATTTTCTAGGGCAGGGATTTTAGCCGTTGATTAGGGACTTAATCTCGACTGTTGAATTGTCAACGAGAAAAGTATAAAAGGAGGCTTGAGGGTCACTTGGAGAATACACCAAGTTGATCAAGATTTCGACTTTCTGGGGCAGGGTTTGTTGAGGAAGTTGAAAGAGTGATCAGAGTTGCAACTGAGGGGCAGTGAATACAGAAGCAGAGAGGCAGAGATAGTACCAGGAGGATCATCATGGAAGTTGGGAGAGAGGGACGTAGAGCCAACTAGAGGTTCACGCAGAGCTAGCGAGGGTTCATGCAGAGCCAGCGAGGGCTCACGCAGAGGCAGCCAGGAGTTGTGCAGTGCCTTAGAGAGCCAGCATGGGTGACACAGAGGCTCTAAGGGCTGACACGCAGTGCCTCTAGAGGCTGATGCAGGTCGAGCTAGGGTGACGCTAGGCAGACGTTGGGCCAGAAAGTGTTGATGCAGTCCCTAGAGGCTGACACTGGGGTTTTCGAGGGGCAAATTGGAGCTGGGAGCTGTCAGAGTGCTTATCCGGGGTTTCAGCCAGAATATTTGCTTCGAAGTAGAGAGGTACTACTGCCGAGATTATTCTCTTTTGGCTGAGCCGATTTTGGCACCCAGATTGTATTCAGAAACTGCATAATAATAAAACCCTCAGATAGCTGCACCGATTTTCCCGCATTGGGTTTTTTCTGGGGACATTGGTCCAAAAACAACGGTGTCACTTGTGTGCTTGTTTTGTTTCCTTCAGTTGATGATCTGTAATGTGTTGAGCATGTACTTGTATTTATTTTGAGTATTTACATGGTAAATAACTGCTTAATTAATCAGAACAAGTAGGCAAAAATAAATTAGAAAAGTACATGAAGGGTTTCTAACAGGTAGACTTAGAAATTCCAACATGGTATCACAGTGTGGTTGCAGATCATAGGATAATTGAGGACATCAGCCTAGCAGAGCAATAACAGTAGAAAACAACCTTCTCGAGTGACAGAAGTTGTTCCTAGCAGAGAAGCAACAAGGAAGGGGTGACGCAGTGCCTGCGTCATTAAGTTTGAGCCGGGAAGTGCAGTGGCAGAGGGGAGCAGACTTGACCTACGCAGTGCCCGGTCATCTTTCTTAGTCAGGAAGGATTGACGCCGTTGGCTAGGAGGTGTGGATTTTGCTGGTACCGGGCTTGCGCAAAGTCTAGAAGCTCTAACCTTCAGTTTGCTAAGGCTTAGGAGGTTGTGGGTAAGTTGTAGAGTGAAGCTGGTGGGGTACTGTAGTCAGAACAATACCTAACAGGGCAAGACCAAGGAGGAGGGATTTGCTACTGAGGATTTCTAGCCAAGAAATCCGGATCAGTGGTGCAGCTGCACTAAGGATCAGAGTGGGGGCATCTCGACAATGGCAGAGGGGTTTCCAGGAGGGAAATCGAGGCTTAGAGGGAGTCACATTGAGAACTTCTAGAAGGGAAGTAGAGGAGCAGCGAGATGGTAGCGAACGAGGTAAGAGACCACGATATAGACTGGACGGAGCCAGAAACTTCGTAGTCTGGAAGGAAAAAATCTTATCCGTTCTAGACCGGAACTGTCTCAAGCACTTCGCCTTGAGGACAATAGTGGTCCCAGGTGACCCAGATGATAATGATAAGTACGAGGATGAAATGGCGAGGGCCAAGAGAATCATCCTTGACAGGGTCAAGGACCATGTAGTACCACACATTGCCGAGAAGAATACGACAAATGAGATGTGGGAGGCCCTAAAAAAGTTGTATCAACATACTTCCGTGCAGAGGAAGATGCTACTAGAAAATCAGTTACGGTCATACTAGATGCAGAAGGGAGAACAGATCGACACCTTCCTCGGTTGATTGAAGGAGATTCAGGATCAACTAACTTCCATAGGGGCCACGCCGGATCAAGAATTGATGATGAGAACAACCTTGAACGCAGTCTCAGAAGACTGGGAGGTGTTTGTCCAGAGCATACTGGGCAAGGTGACCCTTCAATATTGGGAGGAAATGAGGGCGACTCTTCGCTAAGAAGAGATCATAAGGCTAAGCAAGGCGGGAAGCAGTGGCAAGGGGATTAGAATCAAGGAGGAAGAGGAGGATGCTGCCCTAGCATCCGAGGGAAAGCAGGAGAAATGAAAGAAGAAGGACCACTCCAAGGTCAAATGCTTCAACTATGGGGAACTGGGTCACTATGCGAGCTAGTCTCCAAGGAAGAAGAGCAAAGGAGAGACTTCCAAGACCAAGGATGCGCTAGCAAGGGCGGAGAAGGAAGTGGATACAGATGATGATTGTGCCATGAGTGTTCACACGCCACTTGAGCGGAAGTGGGGAGACATCGAGTTGTAGTTAGACAGACTACATGCGATGAGGGGTAGGATCCTTGAGGTACCCGGCCTCTTGGATTATACCTTGCTACGGGAGCCCCGAAGAGGAGTGGCAGTACTTGCGGATGTTAGTAGAGACGAATGAAGATGGAGCGACAGAGGGAGCTACAGTGCAGTGCGAGATGCACAAAGTTGTTGCAGCAGCGTAGAGGTCAGAGAGGGAGCACTTGTCAGCGATAGAGGGAGTTTTAGCATCGAGGGTGTTTCTAGCTTGACAGAGATGTCAGAGTTGGGAGATCAGTTACTTACTTCTCAGTAACTGAGTTGTAGTGCAGCAATTAGCAGTGGTAGTACTATGGGCAGCACGATGCAGCATGATGAGAGGGATTGCAGTGCAGATGCAACAGTGGCAGTGGCAAAGCCATGGGTAACAACACGAATGCAGAGGGAGTTGCTGTACAGATGCAACAGTGGCAGTGGCAGGGTCATGGGTAGCAGTACATGATGCAACAGCTTCTATGGATGTTGGGCAGCAGGCCTAGCATCAGCATAAGGACCAATGCCAGACGATCAAGGTGATGCTCAGTCAGGAGTATTACTAGAGCACAATCCTCGCTAAGAGGGAGTGTTGATTTGGGGTAGCATCGGATGTGCTCTAGCCACAAAAATCGGTGGAGAGGCTAAAGCACATGAGATTTCCAATACCCAGAAATGGTTTGGGCAGGTTCGAAACAGTTTGGTAGATATTAAAATAATTAATATTTTTAATGGAGTCCCTAAGTCTAAACTTAGGGAAAATAAAATATTAATGTGAATTAATATAAAACTGTGTTAGAAGGGTCCAAAAGTCAGGGATCAAGCCAGAGTTAATCTTAGCCGTTGATTAGGGACTTAATCTCGACTGTTGAATTGTCAACGAGAAAAGTATAAAAGGAGGCTTGAGGTCACTTGGAGAATACACCAAGTTGATCAAGATTTCGATTTTCTGGGACAGGGATCTTAGCCGTTGATTAGGGACTTAATCTCAGCCGTTGAATTGTCAACAAGAAAACTATAAAAGGAGGCTTGAGAGTCACTTGGAGAATACACCAAGTTGATCAAGACTTCGATTTTCTGGGGCAGGGTTTGCTGAGGAAGTCGAAAGAGTGATTAGAGTTGTAGCTGAGGGGCAGTGAATATAGATGCAAAGAGCCAGAGATAGTACCAGGAGGATTCGTGTAGAGGCCAAGAGAGAGGGATGCAGAGCCAGCCAGAGGTTCATGCAGAGCCAGCCAGGGCTCACGCAAAGGCAACCAGGAGCTACGCAGTGCCTCAGAGAGCCAATGTGGGTGACGCAGAGGCTCTAAGGGCTGATGCAGTGCCTCCAGAGGCTGACGCAGGCCGAGCTAGGGTGACGCTGGGCAGACGTTAGGCCAGAAAGAGCTAACGTAGTCCCTAGAGGCTGACGCTAGGGTTTTCGTGGGGCAGATTGGAGCTGGGAGCCGTCGGAGTGCTTATCTTGGGTTTTAGCCAGAATATCTGCTTTGTAGAGAGGTACTAGTGCTGAGATTATTCTCTGTTGAGTGAGCCGGTTTTGGTACCCAGATTGTATTCAGAAACTGCATAATAATAAAACCCTCAGATAGCTGCACCAATTTTCCCGCATTGGGTTTTTCTGGGGACATTGGTCCAAAAACAACGGTGTCACTTGTGTGCTTGTTTTGTTTCCTTCAGTTGATGATCTGTAACGTGTTGCATGTACTTGTTTTTATTTTCAATATTTACATGGTAAATAACTTGTTAATTAATTAGAACAAGTAGGCAGAAATAAATCAAAAAAGTACATGAAGGGTTTCTAATAGGTAGACTTAGAAATTTCAACGCTAGAGTGATTAGTGAGTTCGATTTTCTAGAGTGGGGTTTGCTAAGAGAAATCGAACCGATGATAAGAGTTGCAGTGAGGGGCAATGATTACGAGGTAGAGATAGTGCCGAAAGACCAACACAGAAGCAAAGAGGCAGACGTAGAGCTAGAGGGAGCCACGCAGAGGCCAGAAGGGCCCGCGTCATCCACACAGAGGTTGGAGGAGTGATGCAGAGAGGTTGTGCAGAGCCTCAAAGGGCTGACACATAGGGTTTCATGCTGATGCAAAGGCTAGGAGGGTTGACACAATGCTTCAGATTGTGTTGGAGACGGTTTTGTGGGGCAGGCTTTCAGAATATCTGCTTTTGAAGAGAGGTATTACTGCCAGATTTTTTTATCTCTGTCTGGTGTGCCAGTTTGGCACCCAGTTGTACTCAGAAAAGCTACTTAATAATAAAACCCTCATAACTGTTGCATCGGTTTTCCCAAGTTCAGTTTTTCCGGGGATGATTGTCCAAAAATAACGGCGTCCCTTGTGTGTTTGTCTATTTCTTTTCGCTGTTGATCTGTAGATGGTTGAGATTGTATTGAGTTTATTTCAGTGTTTATATGGTTAAATAACTTGTTAGTAATTAAACAAGTAGGCGAAATAAACCAAAGAATACATATAATATTTCTAACGGGTAATACTTAGAAATTTCAACATCAGGTTCTTCCCTTTAATGTTTGGACAATTCCTTTTATAATGTCCATACTCATTGCATCTAAAGCATTGAATCTTGGACATGTTTGTCTTCTTCTTGGACTTTCCAAACTTCCCTTTCCTCAACTTCTTAGTTTTAGCAATGAATGCTTGAGACCTTTCACTTGATTCAATATTATCCTTTGCCTTGATCCTGGATTCTTCCAAGATACATTGAGCCCATAATTCATCAAAGGGTGTAGTATCTTTCTTTGAGTAGATGCTAGTTGGAAAACTGCTCCAATCAGGTGGCAAAGCATTTAGTACACATATAATCATCTCAGAATCTATAACAGTCTCTCCAGGCCCTTGTAATTGATCTCTTATTTATGAGATCTTCATTAGATAGGTGGCCATGTCTTCATCCTTTGATTTCCTTATCCTATATAATTGATTCCTCAAGGAAATCTTTTGACCTAGTGTACATATAGAGTACAACTTTACCAACTTATCATACATAGCCTTTGATGTCTTCAAATCTGCAACAAAGGGAATAAGATGATCTTTGAGGGATTCAACGATAATCCTTTGTGCCCTTACTTCTCCCTTCTTGTACTTTGCTAATTCTTGAGTCTTCTCTTTGCTTGGTTCAACTACTTCTCCAAGGACATACTCCATGACTTCATTCTTTGTAAGTGCGAAGTCAATCCTTTTCTTCCATGCTAGGAAGTTTGATGACCCAACAAGCTTGTTACTTTCCTTGTAGAATGTAGCCATATGATTTGCAGATGGACATACTCCATGACTTCATTCTTTGTAAGTGCGAAGTCAATCCTTTTCTTCCATGCTAGGAAGTTTGATGACCCAACAAGCTTGTTACTTTCCTTGCAGAATGTAGCCATATGATTTGCAGATTGCGACATAGAAGACAATATACTACTTACTTTGTTAACCAAGAATCCTCCTCCTTGATGATGTCTCCAACTATCTTTGATGTTTTCAAGACCTTCAAGGAGACTTTAATGATGCCTGAGAAAGATGTCTTCTAGGATGCCTTCAACAGCAGTGTCTTTGAACAACTTCAAAGTGTGAATGATCATATCAAGATTCCTTGATGCTTCCTCTTCTTCAAGATGATGTACTAAAAAATCTTCAACAAATACGTGTCCTTTCTTCCTTTAATGAGACCTTGATGATAAGGTCTTCTTCAACAATAGGTCTTATTCTTCTTTCCTTGTGTCATTTCTGCAAATGATTCCCATTGACAAGGAAATCCTCCTTTGTGTCCTTCCAATGGCCTTCTCTTGCTCACCTTAGCTCTGATACCATGTTGGAAAATGCAATAGGGTAGCTATTAATTCAATTTTTCCGTAATCTTAGTAATTACTTGTGTACTTTATTTATTTTATTGTGTTTCTTTATTAGATCTTCTTCATCAAACAATTATCAAGTGCAAAACCATAAAGACAATGGACACAAAAATTAGGTTCCAAGCCAGGGCAAAACCCCTGCAAGGGGAAAACCTAGAAAAACTCTTCTCTTCTTATAGAATCTAGTTCAAATGAGGCAACCAAGACCCAAACCCTAGACCAAGTCCCCCTCCAAGCACCAAGTCAACCCTCTAGGAAGCCCTTCCAAGTAGATCAAATCAACAAGGCTCAATCCTCTTTCAACCAACTTCTAGCTTCAACTTTGATCCCCAACTTCGACCCTGCAACTTCAACCTGCAATTTCGGCCCTGTAGTTGCTGCAGAAACCCTAGGACAATTCCTCAAGAGATCTTCCTTTGAGCAAGTCAATGTTTCCCAAAGTCAATGGGGCCAAATCATAATATTCGATCTTCTAGCAACTCGATCCTGCAACTTGTTCTTCTACAATTCAAACTTGCAATTCAACCTTCCTTGAAGTTGCAAAAACCCTAATTCTTCACATGTGTGAGAGAGATAGAGCAAAAACAAATATCCAAGACTTTTTCTTCCTTCCTTGATCTTCCCTCTAGCCTTCTTATTCTTCTTAGCTTTAGATCAAACTTTTTTTGAGAGATTGAACTTGTGAGTGAGTGAATGCCAAGTGAGGTCGAATTTGCTTGTATTTATACACATCTAAGGGGTTTGAGTACCTTCCTTTAGGCCGACTTGAAGTTGTTAGGGCTGACTTGTGCTTTGGGGGTTTCTAGGATTTTCTAGACTCAAAATAAATTCTTTTACAACGTACATCTTGCCCAGATTGGTCTTATATTCATGACATTGACTCTTTTGACTAATGACAATAAATCTTATGACCTAACAAACCCTAGAAGCATGAAGAACATGCTTTAACCTAGAAGACCATCAACAAGAAGCACGAAACCCATGCTCTAAAATAATATTTTTTCTTTCTTCTTTTGCTTCTTAAATAAGATATACATATTGACAATGAGTACAATGGCAATTATGAAGACGGAAACTAGTTACATTTTCCAACACCTAATACCGCCTTGTCTCTAGTATGTTTTTTTGCACATGCCCTAGAATGAAGCTCAAATGAAAGCCAAACTCGAATGGGGAAATAAAACATTAGGGTATACGATAATATTCAATTTCAAGCTCTTTCTATCCATGCATGCAATGTTCAAACTTTCCCTTTGAATTTCCCTATTTAGGGATTTTTCCATTTAGGAAGTGATTCTTTCGATTCACATGTCCTCTCCAAATACTAGCCTCACATTTTCGTTTTTGGATTTGATGCATTTCTTCTTAGGATTTCTCCTTAGTGCAAACTCAAACAACTTTGTCGATGCAGATTTCTTAAGTGATGGCTAAAGATAAGGTATGCATGGTTAATTTATCTCATTCTATGCTACGTAATTATATAATGTCTGTTTTTTAAAAAATTAGAATAAATTTAGGTAATGGAAGGTGGAGGAGCATTGTTGAATATCTTTGTGTAAGAGGAAAAAACGTGAGTTCTCTTTTGTTGCACAACCTATGTAATCCTCCATTTCAAATACAATGGTGCTACTCCCTCGTTATTTTTGCGTAAGATTTTTGGATGTTATCAAACTTTTCTTATAATATATTATAGTCTATTTAATATTTCTCATGAGAATTTTGGCATGTTTTAAAGATTTCTCATAAGATATTTTTATGTTGTTTTTGTTAGATTCAATGGTTGGAGGAATCAAGGTAGGTCCTAACACCCATAAGGGAATGTGGAGGATCAATGTTGAATCTACTAAAATGTTTGTGGGAGAGATCATAGTAAAGTGCAAAGGCGGAGGAAGAGGTGAGTTCTTTTGGTGCAAATACTGTATTATGATAAGTTGGGAACAACCTCCTTATTTCAAATACAATGACTCTCCTCCCTTCTTATGTAGTTAGGGTTTATGATTTTTGATGTTTCTATATTTTGCATAAGATTACTTGTAGGATTTTTGGTCTTTGTTTAAAATTTTTTGTAGGATAATCTGGCCTTTGTTTCATATATCTTTGAAGATACTTTGTGTATTTAATATTTTTCATAAGATTTTTTGGGTCTCTTTTTGATGCTTTAATTTGTGCTATGTAGGATGTTCTTTGTTAGCTCGTGGATGCCTTTTGGGGTTGCAAAATAGAGTTTGTCTCTACTGTATCTCTCTATTTGTTCCTTTTTGTTTTTTCTCTTGTTTTTTTGTTATTGTTGTTTGTATCTTTCGCTATTGATGTTGCTGTATTTTTTTTTAAACATTTGTGAGCATGGCTAATTTGTTTAAATTTAGATGTGATGTAGTGCAGGTAAAAGAAGATGGAGGATTATTGATAAAACACTTGAAATATTTGTGTGAAAGAGACGTGGATCAGTGCAATAGAGTTAGAGGTAGATGGTGAGTTCCTATTTGGTGTAAAACCCATGTATAATATGCTATGAAATTGTTCTCATTTCAAATAAAAAGTTCTCCTCCCCTAGCTATTTAGGGTTTGGGATTTTGATATTTGAATAAATGTACTTAATTTTGCATAATATATTTGTTCTTTGTTTAAGATTTCTTATAATATTTTTTATTATCTATTTAATAGTTTCATGAGATTTTTGGTGTATTTTTAAAATTTTCCATTAGA
>APFE031417971.1:0-34438 GCA_000404065.3 Pinus taeda | reverse complement strand
TACTCCATGACTTCATTCTTTGGAAGTGCGAAGTCAATCCTTTTTTGCCATGCTAGGAAGTTTGATGACCCAACAAGCTTGTTACTTTCCTTGCAGAATGTAGCCATATGATTTGTGGATTGAGACATAGAAGCCAATATACTACTTACTTTGTTAACCAAGAATCATCCTCCTTGATGATGTCTCCAAATGTCTCCAACTATCTTTGATGTTTTCAAGACCTTCAAGGAGACTTTAATGATGCCTGAGAAATATGTCTTCTAGGATGCCTTCAACAACAATGTCTTTGAACAACTTAAAAGTGTGAATGATCATATCAAGATTCCTTGATGCTTCCTCTTCTTCAAGATGATGCACTAGACAATCTTCAACAAATACTTGTCCTTTCTTCCTTTAATGAGACCTTGATGATAAGGTCTTCTTCAACAATAGGTCTTATTCTTCTTTCCTTGTGTCATTTCTGCAAATGATTCCCCTTGAAAAGCAAATCCTCCTTTGTGTCCTTCCAACGGCCTTCTCTTGTTCACCTTAGCTCTGATACCATGTTGGAAAAGCAATAGGGTAGCTATTAATTCAATTTTTCTGTAATCTTAGTAATTACTTTGTACTTTATTTATTTTATTGTGTTTCTTTATTAGATCTTCTTCATCAAACAATTATCAAGTGCAAAACAATAAAGACAATGAACACAAAAATTAGGCTCCAAGTCAGGGCAAAACCCCTGCAAGGGGAAAACCTAGAAAAACTCTTCTCTTCTTATAGAATCGACTTCAAATGAGACAACCAAGACCCAAACCCTAGACCAAGTCCCCCTCCAAGCACCAAGTCAACCCTCTAGGAATCTCTTCCAAGTAGATCAAATCAACAAGGCTCAATCCTCTTTCAACCAGCTTCTAGCTTCAACTTTGATCCCCAACTTCGACCCTGCAACTTCAACCTGCAATTTCGGCCCTGTAGTTGTTGCAGAAACCCTAGGACAATTCCTTAAGAGATCTTCCTTTGAGCAAGAGAATGATTCCCAAAGTCAATGGGGCCAAATCATAATATTCAATCTTCTAGCAACTTGATCCTGCCACTTGTTGTTCTACAATTTAGACTTGCAATTCGACCTCCCTTGAAGTTGCAAAAACCCTAATTTTTCACATGTGTGAGAGAGATAGAGCCCAAAAACAAATATCCAAGACCTTTTCTTCCTTCCTTGATCTTCCCTCTAGCCTTCTTATTCTTCTGAGCTTTAGATCAAACTTTTTTTGAGAGATTGAACTTGTGAGTGAGTGAGTGCCAAGTGAGGTTGAATCTGCTTGTATTTATACACATCTAAGGGGTTTGAGTACCTTCCTTTAGGTCGACTTGAAGTTGTTAGGGCCGACTTGTGCTTTGGGGGTTTCTAGGATTTTCTAGACTCAAAATAAATTATTTTACAATGTACATCTTGCCCAGATGGGTCTTCTATTCATGACATTGACTCTTTTGACTAATGACAATAAATCTTATGACCTAACAAACCCTAGAAGCATGAAGAACATGCTTTTACCTAGAAGACCATCAACAAGAAGCACGAAACCCATGCTCTAAATTAATATTTTTTCTTTCTTCTTTTGCTTCTTAAATAAGATATACATATTGACAATGAGTACAATGACAATTATGAAGACTGAAACTAGTTACATTTTCCAACACCTAATACCGCCTTGTCTCTAATATGTTTCTTTGCACATGCCCTAGAATGAAGCTCAAATGAAAGCCAAACTCGAATGAGGAAATAAAACATTAGAGTATACCATAATATTCAATTTCAAGCTCTTTCTATCCGTGCATGCAATGTTCAAACTTTCCCTTTGAATTTCCCTATTAGGGATTTTTCCATTTAGGAAGTGATTCTTTCGATTCACATGTCCTCTCCAAATACTAGCTTCACATTTTCGTTTTTGGATTTGATGCATTTCTTCTTACGATTTCTCCTTAGTGCAAAATCAAACAACTTTGTCGATGTAGATTTCTTAAGTGATGGCTAAAGATAAGGTATGCATGGTTAATTTATCTCATTCTGTGCTACGTAATTATATAATGTGTGTTTTAAAAAAAATTAGAATAAATTTGGGTAATGGAAGGTGGAGGAGCATTGCTGAATATCTTTGTGTAAGAGGAAAAAATGTGAGTTCTCTTTTGTTGCACAACCTATGTAATCATCCATTTCAAATACAATGGTGCTACTCCCTCGTTATTTTTGCATAAGATTTTTGGATGCTATCAAACTTTTCTTATAATATATTTTAGTCTATTTAATATTTCTCATAAGAATTTTGGCATGTTTTAAAGATTTCTCATAAGAATTTTTTATGTTGTTTTTGTCAGATTCAATGGTTGTAGGAATCAAGGTAGGTCCTAACACCCATAAGGGAATGTGGAGGATCAATGTTGAATCTACTAAAATGTTTGTGGGAGAGATCATAGTAAAGTGCAAAGGCGGAGGAAGAGCTGAGTTCTTTTGGTGCAAATACTGTGTTATGATAAGTTGGGAACAACCTCCTTATTTCAAATACAATGGCTCTCCTCCTTTCTTATGTAGTTAGGGTTTATGATTTTTGATGTTTCTATATTTTGCATAACATTACTTATAGGATTTTCAGTGTTTGTTTAAAATTTCTTGTAGGATAATGTGGCCTTTGTTTCATATATCTTTGAAGATACTTTGTGTGTATTTAATATTTTTTTGGTCTCTTTTTGATGCTTTAATTTGTGCTATGTAGGATGTTCTTTGTTAGCTCGTGGATGCCTTTTGGGGTTGCAAAGTAGAGTTTGTCTCTACTGTATCTCTCTATTTGTTCCTTTTTGTTTTTTCTCTTGTTTTTTTGTTATTGTTGTTTGTATCTTTCACTATTGATGTTGCTGTATTCTTTTTTAAACATTTGTGAGCATGGCTAATTTGTTTAAATTTAGATGTGATGTAGTGCAGGGAAAAGAAGATGGAGGATTATTGATGAAACACTTGAAATATTTGTGTGAAAGAGACGTGGATCAGTGCAATAGAGGCAGAGGTAGATGGTGAGTTCCTATTTGGTGTAAAATCCATGTATAATATGCTATGAAATTGTTCTCATTTCAAATAAAAAGTTCTCCCCTAGCTATTTAGGGTTTGTGATTTTGATATTTGAATAAATGTACTTACTTTTGCATAATATATTTGTTCTTTGTTTAAGATTTCTTATAATATTTTTTATTATCTATTTGATAGTTTCATGAGATTTTTGGTGTATTTTTAAAATTTTCCATTAGATATTTAGAGTTTAATTTTTGTTTGGTTTAATGGGTAGGAGATAAATATAGGTCCTAATGCTCCAAATCATTCATGAAGTTTTTGGTGTCCTTTTAAGATTTCTCATAAGATATTTTGATCTTTATTTAATATTTTATGGTGTGATTTTTGTTTGGTTTAGTGGCTGGGAAATAAATGTAGGTCTTAATGGTGCAAGATTCCATAGATGTATTAGGTAAAGGTGAATGTTGTGGTGTATATATGGTCCCATACATGCATTTTTTTAAATTAGAGGCATCTTACACTATAGGTGATTTGTTTGTTTAATTATAAATACAATGCAATGTAGGTAAAGGAACGTAGAGGATCACTAATGAAACTATTGAAATATCTTCATAAGAGAGACATTATAGTGAAGTGCAGGGACAAAGGGGAGGTGAGTTTCCTTGTGGTACAAAATCATTCATAACATGCTATAGAATATTCTGGTTGCAAACACTTAAGTTCTTTTCCCTCCTTACCTATTTAGGGTTTATGATTTTGGTGTTTGAATAAGATGCATCTTTTGGTGCATAAGATTATTCATCAGATATTTAGTCTTTACTTAAGATTTTTGATAAAATATTTTGATTTTTGTTTCATATTTCTCACAATGTTATGTGTGTATTCAATAATTTTTGTAATATTTTCTAGTCTCTATTTAATACTACTCTATTTTTTGATGTGCAGAGTTCCTTTGGTTAGCGATGGACACTTTTTGGGGTTGTAAAGCATACTTTGTTTGTATTTTAATGTTTTTTCTTGTTATTTTTGTTTTTTGTTTTATTTGTTGGTCCTATACTTTGCTATTGTTGTAATTTTTTTTTCTTTTATTTTTTATCAGATTGTTGTGGTTCTATCTTTGACTTTATGAGCATGGCCATGCAAATTCGTGGTTTAGTATTTTGTTTTTCTTGTGTCGTTTGATTTATTTTTCGTTTTTGGTTCAATGGGTGGAGAAATCAAAGAAGACCTTAACAACCCATAGTGTGGGTTTAGGGATGATGTGGACTCAATAGTGTAGTGGGCAAATGTGAAAGAGGTATGTAATTGGGGAATTTACTTGTTTATGGGCAAAGGCAAAAGAGGTACGTGTAAGGGGAATTTATTTGTTTGCTACTACATACTTATATGGTTTCATGCCCATTTTAATTTAACTCATTTGTTGTTCCATCATTATATCATATGTGTTTGTTGAAATTTAGATGCAATATAGAGTTATAAAGGTGAATGAACACTAATGAAACTATTGAATATCTTTTTGTTAGGAAGATGTGAAGCACTATAGCAGAGGTAGAAGCAAAGGTAGAGGATAAATTGTCTTTTGGTGCAAAACTCATGCATGTTCTACTATAAAATTGCCTTGGTTTAGGTACAATGGTTCTCTAGCCTCCTTACCAATTTGGTGTTTATAATTTTTAGTAGCATAAGATGTACTTCAATTTAAATTACATGCATCTTATATTATTTGGGATTCTCTTATTTATTGAATGTAGTGCAAATGCAGGTAAAGGAAGATGGATGAGCAAAGGTGGAGAAGCAATGTTGAAACTTTTGAAATATTTGTGTAAGAGAGACTTGGAGTAATGTAGGAGAGCTCAAAGGTAGAGTGCGAGTTCTCTTTCGGTTCTGGTATGCATATCTTCTCTTCAATACTATGGTTCTCTCTCCATCCTTATTTAGGGTTTGTGATTTTTTGTCATTGAATAAAATGTATTGTTGCATAATATTACTTGTAATTTTTTAGTTTTATTTTTTATTGTCTTGGCTTATGATAAGATTTCTCATAATATCTTTCAGCATTTGTTTAATATTTCTTATAAGATTTTTGTTGTTTGTCGTAAAACTTTTTGGTCTTCTTAAAATATTTAATGGTTTGATTTTTGTTGGGTTTAGAAAGTGGAGATATAGAGGTAGGTGCTAGGGATGGTATAGATTGCATCAGTGCATTTGGTGAAGGGGAAGACTAAGCAAGAGGAGGAGGTGCGTATGACATCATGTGTGTTTGTTTAAATTAAATGCATTCTATATCATTCAAGATTTATTTATATAGTGAGTCACTGAGTGCAATGCAAATCTAGGTAAAAGAAGGTTGAGGAGCATTGATGAAAAGGTACAAGGTTGGAGAAGTGTAGGAGAGTGAAAAGGTACAAGGTTAGTTCTCTTTTAGTTCCAACATGGATAATTTCTTATTTCAATACAATGATTCTCCCTCCTTTCTTATTGAGGAATTATGATTTTTCATTTATGCATAGTTCCATCTATGTTTATTCAAAATTTAGGCTTCTTACATTATTTGTCATTTATCTTGTTATTGACATAATGTAATGCAACGATGTAACATAAAAGATTACTAACTAAACTACTAAAATGTCCTTGTGAGGGAGAGATTGCAATAATGTGCGAAGGTAGAGGTGAGTTTCTTTTGGTTCAAATGTCCATATATGGTCTTCTATTACCTATTTACCTATATATGATCCTTCTTCCTTACCTATTTAAGGTTTATGATTTTTCGTTTATGTATAGTTCCATCTATGTTTTTTAAAATTCGAGGCATCTTACATTATTTGTCATTTATTTTGTCTTTGACAGAATGTAATGCAGGTAATGCAACGTAAAATTTTACTAGCTAAACTACTAAAATGTTCTTGTGACGGAGAAATTTCAATAGTATGCAAAGGTAGAGGTGAGTTCTCTTTTGGTGCAAATGTCCATATATTATCTGTGATTACTTATTTACCTATATATGATCCTTCTTCTTGAACTATTTAGGGTTTATGGCTTTTAGTGTTTGCATAAGATGCACTTTATAGTATGTATGATTGCTCATAATATTTTTGATCATTCTTTGATATTATCTTAATTTTTTCAATTTTTATTTTAGATATCTTATAGCATTTTATGTGTATTTCATATTTTTGCATGTTATTTAATTAAGTGAAATACAATGCAGATAGTGGAATATGGAGGATCATCAATGAATCCACTGAAATATCTTTACGAGAGATTGTAGTAAAGTGCAGAGGTAGAGGTAAAGGTAGATGAAAGTTCTTTTTGTGCAAAATCTATGTATGATTTGCTATGAAATTCTCCTATGAAATACAACAATTCTCCTCCCTCCTTATGTATTCATGATTGATGATTTTTTAATGTTTGCATAAGATGTACTACTACTCATAATATTGTTGGCTCTACTTAAGATTTCTCATAAAATATTATTGATCTTTGTTTCGTATTTCACACAGCATGTTATACGTATTTAATATTTCTCATATGTTTTTGGTGTATAAGGTGTCCTTGGTTGGCTATTGACACATTTTTGGGTTGCAGATTGGATGCTTAATCTATTGTTTCTCTCAACTTGTTTTTTTTGGTTAATTTTGGTGTATTTTGCTACTGTTGTGTTTTTCCACTTCTATGGATTTTATTTTTTTGCATTTATGAGCATGGCCATGCTAACTTGTGGCTTGATATTTTGTTTTTCTTATGCACCCTCATCTATTTTTCTTTCTTTCATTCTTTTTTCTTGGGTGGGTGAGGAAATTAAATAGGTCCTTACAACCCATTTTGTGGGTTTTGAGTGTAGTGGGCAAAAGCGATGGAGGTATGTATTGAGTAATTGAGTAATTTACTTGTTTGTTGCTAAATAATTGTATGGTTCCATGCTTGTTTTAATTTAACTCATTTGTATTGTTTCTCTCAACTTGTTTTTTTTGGTTAATTTTGGTGTATTTTGCTACTGTTGTGTTTTTCCACTTCTATGGATTTTATTTTTTTGCATTTATGAGCATGGCCATGCTAACTTGTGGCTTGATATTTTGTTTTTCTTATGCACCCTCATCTATTTTTCTTTCTTTCATTCTTTTTTCTTGGGTGGGTGAGGAAATTAAATAGGTCCTTACAACCCATTTTGTGGGTTTTGAGTGTAGTGGGCAAAAGCGATGGAGGTATGTATTGAGTAATTGAGTAATTTACTTGTTTGTTGCTAAATAATTGTATGGTTCCATGCTTGTTTTAATTTAACTCATTTGTTGATTCATAATCATGTCATATGTGTTTGTTTAAATTTAAATGAAATGTAGATTAAAGAAGGTGGAGGAGCATTGATGAAATCATTGAATTTCTTCGTGTGAGAAATGTGGGGTACTATAGCAAAGGTAGAGGCAATGGCTTTGAGGGTGAGTTATCTTCTAACATGAAGGGTGAGTACCTTTCTTTCGTTTTTCCATTGATATTTCTTATTTTGTTGCATTTGTGATCATCGCATGCTAATTTGTTTTGTTGTCAAGTCATCTCTTTAAGAACATTGCTTCGCCTCTTTTTTCACTCATCAAATCTATGGTAAGATTTCTCATAATTTTATTTAATATTTTTCATAATACATTTGTTGTTTTTCTTAAGATTTTATAATATATGTTTAATATTTTTCAGTTTGGTTGGGTAGTTTGTGAAAAAAGGCAGGTCCTAGTGTTGATGTAGATTCCATAGGTGCATTAGGTGAAGGCGAAGGCGAAGGCTATGAATTATGAGGTATATATGATTCCATGTGTGCTTATTTAAATTAGATGCATCTTATATTTTTTGTGATTTATTCATTTATTGAGTACCATTGTAGATAAGGGGAGACATAGAAGCATTAATGAAACTATTGTTTACTGAGTGTATTGCAATGCAGATAAAGGGATGTGGAGACACATTGATGAACCTAGTGAAATATCTTTGTGTGGGAGAGACATGGGACAATTTAGAAATGTGCAAAGGCATGAGACAAAGGGTAAGTTCTCTTTTGATTTTGTTATGAGTTTCTTTTTGTTTCAAATATGATGGTTCTCCTCCCTTTTTGCTTATTTAGGGTATACAATTTTTGGTCTTCATAATATGATTTTTTACATAAAATTACTGATAAATTTGTGATTTCTCACACTACACCCAATATTTGTTTAATATTTCTAATGCAAAATTTGTTTCCATTTTAAGATTTTTTGGTCTATTTAATTTTTCTGTTTTTTTTTTGGGTTTAGTGATTAGGGAAGTTAAGGTAGGTCCTACTCCAACAAAATCTTTCACTTCTCAAGATAAAGTCCAAAGGCAAGTGTGGGATCTTGTGTACTCAAGAGGAGGCCAATTGTCACTTCACCAACCTTCTTCTTACTTTTGGCCGACTCTCAATTGAGGTTCTCCCTAGCAGATCTCATGGTCCTCGTCCAACCAAGTCAATAGTTTCATAAGATTTTTTCTTCAAATATGACCAATCAAAGGATTGAACCATTAGGTTTTAAGGTGGATAAGACTGCTAGAGGTATTTTGGGTGATTTCTAGGTTTGAGTTCAAAGGAAAAGGTCCCCAAAGAGACAAAAGCAAGGAATCACAAAGTAAAACCCCAATAAAATAGTTTAAATGATTTATGAGGATAAGGGGTGATGGAGGATAGAATATTAGTGCCTTAACATGCCAATATATTTTGGGGGTATATGGGATCAAGGAGCAATACAATTGGAGAGAAATGGAGTAGATTTAACTTCATAGAACAAAATAGTTTAAATGATTTATGAGGACAAGGGGTGATGGAGGATAGAAGATTAGTGCCTTAACTTGCCAATATATTTTGGGGGCATCTGGGATCAAGGAGCAACACAATTGGAGACAAATCGAGTAGATTTAGCTTCAAAGACTAGAGAAAACTAACTTTTGTGCCCTGTAGTTTTCACCTAGTGTCCTTCAATCTTCAAAGATGGGATAAGGGATAGAGAGCTTCGCTTAAGCCATCTCAAATGAGATTGATGATAGGTCCAAAGATGCTTGGAGAAAGTTTACCTTCAAGGAATAGAGTAGACTAACTTTGTACCCTAGAGGCTTGGGACTAGGGACCCCCACAATTTTTAAGTATAAATAAGAGAGGGAGTTTCACATAGGCCACTTCAAAAGAATTAGACGAAAATATTGTTGAAGGAAGATAATGAGATAAAAATACCGACAAAACTATGGTGAATTTTTTAATAACACTTATCCGTCAACTTGAACAAGATAAAGAAAAATATCCTACTTCACTTATTATGCATCTATCAAAATTCACTAATAACCATTCATGAAAAGAGTCTATCCACATCGACAAGGCCTTCCTCATCATGATCTACCAATATCTATCAAGAGTGAACTATCCACATTAGTGCAAACTTCTCATGAAGTCATTCTACTCATCCATCCATATCCAAAATTATGAAACAAGAGGAAATTTTAGAAATCTTAGACTTGCTAAGGGATTTCTTATGAAGGAGGCACTCGACTTCTTTTGCATTAAAATATTAAATTTCCAGGATAAAAGCCCCTACTCTAGCCTATGGAAGGGAAAAATGCCCTCTTCCTTAATTAACTAATATAATATTATAAAGTATATAATTTGAGGGGGATTCATACCACATGTACAAAGCAAAGGAGCACAAGCCCTCAAAAAGTGATCCTATGGAAGGGAAAAATGCCCTCTTCTTTAATTAACTAAAGTATATAATTTGAGGGGGATTCATACCACATGTACAAAGCAAAGGGGAACAAGCCCTCAAAAAGTGACCCATGTCTAGCTGTCATAGTACTCTTGTCAATGCTATCACCAATGAGATAGCTCTCCTCAACATTGCTCCTTTTTACAAAATCACGTCACTGCTAGCTTTTTCCCACATGCACAATCTATTGTGCCATAAATTTTTCCTATACCTAGCCTTAAGCTGTCTCCATTGCTTCCATAGGAAACACAAGATCATCAACCTTAGATCACTACTGAAATGGCATATTTTATGCAATGTTGTTGCAGTACATGAAGGTTGTAAACTCTGTCTAAACTATCAATATTTTGAACTTGCTACGTTCCCTTAAACTTGTCACTGAATCTTATCATTGCTCACTTATCTCAGGGTTGCATTGGGTTTCAACCTACAAGAGGTGAAGATAGCATTTGTAGAGGCCATGATTTATTTCAAGTCAATATTTTCATAGGTGACTTGGTCTATAGGTAGAATGCCAAGGTATAACACAACAAATAAAGTCACATCAATAGGAAGCACCAACTTCTAAGATTCTCCAACATCAAGTGGAAGGAGGCATCAACCCCTTGATTTATAAGCTTCAACTTGAAGGAAGCTCCAACTCCTTGATTCACCAACATCGACTAGAAGGAAGCACCAACCCCCTAGTTTCACGAGCTCCAACTGAAAGTACGCGCCAACATCTTGCAAGCACCAACTTGCTGCACCAACAACAACTTGCCCTAGCACCACTCTGCCACCCTGGAGTGTTCTGAGGCACCAAATAAAAGGAGACTTAAATCTCCGCCTTGCAGTACCCTATCACACTGATGATAAGATATCTGAATGTGATAGATTATGATGCTTTGTCACTGCACTTGATCACTACACTATATGGATGCTCTAATCACTGTTCGACCACTGTTATTAATAGTATTGGTATAACTATTGTCAATACTATTGCTGCACTGCACTGACTCTACTTTAACCCAATACAACTGTTAATGTTATCACCAATGAGATAGCTCTCCTCAACACTGTCCCTTTTTAAAAATCACGTCACTACTAGCTTTTTTCCACATGCACAATCCAATGAGCCACAAATTTGTCTGGTACCAAGCCTTAAGTTGTCATCAACCTCAGATCATTGCTCAGATGGCGTATTTTATGCAATGTTGTTGCAATATATGAATGTTGTAAACTCTGGCGCTTGCATTGTGTTTCAACCTACAGGAGGTGAAGATAGCAATTGCACAAGCCATGATTTATACACATATCAATCTTTTCACAAGTGTCTTGGTCTATAGGAAGAAGGCCAAGGTATAACACAATAAATAAGGTCACACCCACAAAGCTACTTGGCCACAGTCTATAGGGCTCACAAGGTCACATCATGATAGGTCCCTATAATGAAAACTCAAGTATAAGGTACGGGTTGTCACAACAAAGGATAGGTCTATATAGTGAAAACCCAAGTATAAGGTACGTGTTGTCACAACAAAGGATAGGTCTGTACCATATATTGACACTTAGAATATACCACAATGAAGCATGTATGACACAAAAAATACATAATGACAATACCACAACGAGCATACAAGACTACCTTAGTGAATAACAGAATATCTCTTTGGTCTAAGATAAACACAAGAGTAGTGTAATGAATGTCAAAGATAGATATGCCTTTACTCTAGGACAACAACATAAGTAGTGTAGGAACAATACCAAACACATAACCAATGTACAATAAGAATAAAATACATATAATCCTTGACCTAGGTTCATGCATTGATAATGTGCAGGGTACCTTCAAACTTCAGAGATAAAAACTCAACATTCTGGACATATCTCGTGTTACTACAGGTTTGCAAATGATTACCTTTGATAGACCAAGATCAAGGTATCTTCAAACCTTGGAGATAAAAAGATCAACATTTTGGACATATCTCGTGCGGTTACAGGTCTGCAAACGAGTACCTTGGATCAGACCTTGATTAAACTTAGAATGTTAACCAAGACAACCTTGAACTTAGCCTTGAAACACCTCTAGACCTTGACCCTTGGAACAACCTTTTGACAATACTGAGACTTTGCCTAATAGAATTGAGTTGACTCAAAGTTTGGCCCTTTAATAGCTCAACAAATCAGACTTTAATCCGTCTCAAAACCAAAACTCAGCCTTGACAATTCCCTTAGAGCTCGGCCTAGAAAAGGCCTTAATCAACAAAAAGTTGATCTCTGATATGCATTGGATCCATTTATCTATGTCTGACTTTATTGAAGTCTTGGTAGTTCACACAAACTCTCCATTTTCCTCCCTTCTTTCATATGATAGCCAATGAAGAAACCTAGTCACTGTTGGATATAAGGTAAATATAGCCAACACAACAATTTTTGTATCTCTTCTTTAACTATGTTCGTGAGTGTTGGGTTCATTTTTCTTTGAGTTTGGTGAATAGGAAGATAACTCTCTTGCATGTAAATATGGTGCTTACAGATAGTAGCGTCAACACCCTGCATGCCTTAATAATTCCAAGTGAAAACATAATTGTGCGTTTGCAACAAATGAATTAACTTTGGCTTTGGGCTGGGTTGTAGTTTCTTATTTATGTTAAGAGTTCTACTAGGGTTGATTTCTACAACGACGATAGATGGTTTGAGGATCTTTGCAATAAAGTAGTCATCTAAAGGAAGATGGATGATGGAAGATGGAAGTGTTATAGAGCTTGCTATCTTAGAATAAGGCATGATAGTCATTGCTGGATCTTCTGTCTTCAGTGCTTCCTCATTAACCTATTCACTATGTTCTCCGATTTGGGAATCAGAAGGATACATATTTTGCATTAAGTTTGTAAACATTGTGTCTTCAGTGGGTTCCTTCAAATTTAAAGCCCTGTCTATGGTGAGAATTGGATGAAAAAGATCTTAGGGAAAACTCTCTATATTGTCTTAGTGAATTCACAATGTTTCCTCATAATAAAGGAATTGTTTAGGCAAGAGGATATAAGGTAATATTTTGAACTGAGTTGCCATGGTATATTGTAATATATCATGATTTGCAACCAATATGGGCCAATAGCCAACCAAGGTCTTTCCAGTATGATAGGATAACCGCTAATCCCACTTTTAGTATGTAGCACTACCCAATATGTTAGGGTATTCTCAAGAACTGATAGACATAACTACATTGTCTACATCACTATTCAATATGTTGGTTATTCTCAAGAATCAATAGATAACTACATTTTCTAGGATCCCTTCCCACTTAATAATGATCTTCTAACCATTTGAAGAACAATGGGGATTTGTGTCTCAAGACTCAATAGACATAACTACATCTTCTACAACACTATCCAATATGTTGGGTATTCTCAAGAATCAATAAACGTAACTACATCTTCTAGGATCCCTTCTCACTTAATAGCGAATCTGCCAACCATTTGAAGAACAATGGGGATTTTCCTTAACATCCTCTGAAGGTTTAAATTCTCCATGATGTCTTTAGGCAAGACATTGATGGCTTCTCCCAAATAAATATAAATGTACTTTGGGATGAGTGTTCCCTATGCAAACATCTACAACATGTCTACCTAGATCAAGGTACTTAGTAATAATATATCCCAACGTAAGGTCAGGAAGTTGACCTACTAGTTGAGATGATTTTAGGATCTTGCTTCTTTCTTCTTGGGAAATCACTCACGGCCTTACTATAAATGGGCACATTGTTGATAGCTTGAAACAAAAAGATATTGACATAGGTTTTTTTTCATTCCCCTAAGATATCAAACTCAAATTGAGGCTTATGTTTGGGCTAATCTAGTCTTTCTGAAAATGTGGGTTTTCATATTGTTCTTCAAGTGGAGAAAAATTTGGACTTGCATCAAATTGAGTAGGAAGAGGTCTTGGATGCTCTTCAATCTTTTGTTAGAAGGTGATTTCTGGATTTGGGTTTTATGTCATTTTCTTGATCGAAATTGTGCCCCTTCACAATCTAAGGTCATGAGAGAGTAAGATGAAAGGTCTATTGTTATGTTGTTGTAGACTGGTTGGGCTTGTTTTCTATTGGGATTAGGTGTAGGTTGGGTGGGCAACTTTGGTTGCCTTAGAGGATGTTAGTTGCTAGGCTACTGAGAGGTGGAAAAAAACTTGTTTTTGCTTAATTGGGTAGCATTGTTGAGACTGTTATGGTTGTTGGGTTGGCCATTGGTGAGTATGGAATTGAGGGAATGGTAGCGATTATCAAGAAGGTGTGGGTAAAGGTCAAGGTTGTTGGATCGGTAAAGGAAATTGTCAATGCCATTGGCTGGTAGGAAAATCTAGATTATCAAATTTAGGAATTAATATTATGAATGTGGCATTGGTGGCCACACGTACTTTTCCAATTAATCTAACCTCCACCGCCCTAAGAAGATCATTTCCCATTAGGTTAAAGAAACTTAGAAGCAACTCAAGCGTCCACCCATAAAGCCCTAGGATTTTTTCCCTATTCATTGAAGAAAGAACGACATAAAGTTCAGAGCTAGAAACTTCTTGAAACATATCTTTATTGTCCTTTTCTGACACTAATCTAGGAAATTGTGTCACCACTTCGATGACCTTTGCTATATTAACCCTAGTTGGCTGTTGAATACTGTTTTCTAAAGTCTCTAACTAGCTCAACCAAGTCATGGAACCCTACTATGTCAAGGCCATCTGCATTTTTCATTCTCCAAATAGAATTGATTCTTTTTCTATCAAAGTGATAGAAATACTTGGTGTTCTTTTACCCCAAATCAAGCTAGGTAGCTTTTATCTTCACCCTTCAATCCATATCCTTTTGCCTTAATAGTTTAACATTCCTTTCCTCCTATCAAGTTCTTTCAATCTCAACAATTCACCATCCTTGAAAATGCCACTATTTTTATCAAAGAATATTAGTGAATTGTTTTAGGATTGAGTCAATGAATATTGTTACCCACCATCCTTGGGTGGTATCACAGGAGAATTTTTTTTCTCCTAGATGGTCCTCAGCCAGCAGCCTCGTGCAGCCACCAGATAGCTCGATGTGCCATTGTCTCCGCCACCTAAGCTAGCCATGTGGTCCCTCGCCCATCTGTTATGATCGTATGTTTGAAGGTGGGCCTCCTGACCCTAAAGGGTATGGATTTTCATTGGTGTATTTGAGTATTTTTGTTTACATTTCATGAACACTTTTGGGCATGGATTGGTGGTGGGATTCTACGAAAAGAGTAGGCAAGGTTTGCACTCTTGTCTCCTTTGCCCGATTTGGTGGTTAGCCTTGTATCCTAGTCCTGTGGGATCTCCTTTATTGGTTCTTAGCTTCGGGGCTAGCACTACATGGGAAAATCTTGATTTTGGTTGCGTGGTCCCACTTCCTGACACCATATACATCACCCCCTTTCGCTTATTACAATCTCATTCGTCATATTTCCCATCTAGGTCCACATGTGTCCACTAGGTCCACAAAGGGTTAACTTACCCCTCCCCTTGTCCACACTTTGGGTCGGGCCTGGAACAATGCTCTAGAGGTTGATATAGCTAAAAAGAAAAGGAAAACCATATTTGGCCACTCTCAATAGGAAATTGTACCATAAAATGCAAAAGATGGTCGGGACATACAAATTTAGCATGTGGTTAAAAGCCAAACATGAGCTCTACCCTTATCCATGGCCATCACCCTAGTTCCTATGGGCCCTAGATGAGCCCCTCCATCATTAAGGAACCCATGATTGTCTCAACTCTTGGTGGGCAATGAACTGCCCCACCTCAAAGGGGGTATCTATTGTTGTATCATATGCATAATGCTCTCATTCCTTGGAGCCCCAGGCAGTTATGAAGAAAAATCAATCAAAGGCAAAAGGCATATGAAGAAGGGTGGAAAAACGAAGGCCGGGGTAACTCATCTACCACGATTGCTTCCTCCTTCACTCGTATACCTAAGTGTGGGCTTCCCTTATTTTAACTACCCTTGTACCATGGCATGTGGCTTGGAGCCTTCCCTTGGTCCACCACACCATTCCATCATTGTATCACATGCCACCTACCACTTGATGGATGTACCATGGACATGTCACCCCCTTTAAAGGTTGAAACCACCTAATAGGGTCCTTGGTTAACCCCCTTATTGTGCTTGGAGATACCTGTACATGCCAAAGCCCACTAGGGAAGGGCTTGCCACCCATTTGAATCCATGATTTGTAAACTCTTTTACTTGATTATTCTAATGATTTGTTGTATTAGACGGCAAGGGGCCACATTGGATCTTATGCATGATTACAGGTGGGTTTCCTTTTGGGGTTTGGTCTCCCTATACGAGGTCCAAGTCCTCTACAGGGCCACATTGGCACTTGTAGGGTGAGTGTTGAGAGCCATGGGCCTCCACCATAGTAGAGAGCACTTCATGGATCTTCAACACCCTTTAGAGATTGCTCGTGTTCCACATTTTTGAATGAGGATGATGCACCAGGATCCCCATGCCCAATCGGCTCCACACTTGTACCACACACTTGGAAAAAGTTCCAGGGTCCAGATGAGGATGTGTCTCACCGTGGGAGACAAAGGGAGAGCTTATGTCATCATCCTAGTCCTTATAGGTGGTTTACAGGCATTATCGATTTGGGTCAGTGTCCTCACTAGGATCATTGCATTCAAATCTCAAAAGAAAATTAGTGTTTTGATCCTATTCTCTTCCCTAAGTAGGTCAAGCCCTCCTTGGTTGACCAACTCCATACCCTTGACCTATTTTGGGTCCACTTGGATTCTTTGTGGTCCAGCAACTTCATAACTCAAATTCCACAAAGACTACCTAGAATCCATTCCTCCATAAGGATCCTTAAGTCTAGGAAGCCCCTTGTCAAGGTATATTCCTCAAACCTAGGCTCAAGTATCCTCTTAGCCCTTCCTAGAGAGCCCATCACCTTGCTCCTTAAGCAAGTGAGTCATATAACTGAGCCTCTCTTGTGAATAGGCCTAGGAATCACTCTATATCTAATTATTGGCCCATCTATCCTTTTGATTCCTCTCATACCAGGACTCCTCCCATTGGTGAAAGTCTAGGGAGCCTTAGTTGAGGTGACAGTGGACTATCGCTCCATTGTTGCCCCTTGACCTAGTAGTTTCTCTTTAGGATCCCCTCCTAGGACCCTCGTTAGTTTGAGTGGTAACAAGTATTATAGCTACTGACGATTGTAACAAAGTAAACAATATGTTGAATGCTCTTTTCAATATGGTGAGACATGTTTTAGGTTGAGCGAGAACTGGTGAGCCTTACTTCTTTCTAATTGATGGATGACTTCATGCCCAAGAATCCATTGTATCAAATTTCAGTGCATATAAAAAATGTCTCAAGTTTGAACAATATCGTGGATGTCTAAATATCTAGATGTTAGTTTTTCCAAATTATATTCTAACTTGTCCAATTTTTCAAGTAGGACAAACTGTTTAAAATTTGCCATAGCGGGTGGTTAAACTAAGTGTTCTGATAACATCAAGGGATGAATATATCTGCAATAGCAATCAAAGCAACATCTTTCATATGAGTTGGATAACACTAGAAAACATCAATTGTTATGCCCAAGAATCCAATGCACCCCTGAATTTCAGTGCATAAAAGAAGTGTCTCGAGTTTCTACAATATCGTGGATATTTATGAAAGCTGGATAACACTACAAAACATCAATTGTTATGCCCAAGAATCTAATGCACCCCTGAATTTCAGTGCATAAATGAAGTGTCTCGAGTTTCAACAATATCGTGGATATCTAAATATCTGATTTAAGATTTCAACCAACACCCCTTTCTACCTAGAAATATTTATTGTATTGCATGCATCTAGACATCAGTTTTTCAAAATTTTTGGCTTTTTTGCAACTCTGTAAACTATGTTTTGCTGCATGATTTTTTAATTGGGACATGGCAGAACTATATTTTTGATGGGAAAGCAGTTTTCTTTCTTGTGAATACATTAATATTAGGCATTATATCAAATTCCTTGACCTTAAGGCAAGACACGTTTTGGAAGGTTGGACTTCTTTTCAAAGTTTATTTAATTATTTTTAAATAGTCAGGTTTGTCATCCCAATTTGAAGCAAATAGCAAAAACTGGCACATGTTTAATTTTCTAAACTCTTATTTATTTTCAATTCACAAGTTATTTTCACCACATTGATATCTACATTTTTAGGAGGGGATGAAAGAAGATATAAATCATGCAAGAAGAAGATATTAGCTAATATTAGGCTCACATTTTTCAGTCTCGTTTTGTTTGTTCTATTTAGTATATTTTTGGGGATGCATATTGTGATTAGTCCAAATGTTGTAAATACAACCTTTTGATGATTAGTTATATGTACTTCCTTGTGTAGGCTATTGCGACTGCATGTAAGGTAGAAGAAACTTTTGTGATTCCTTGAGATGTTATAATGTTGGCTTAGGACGTTCTGCAAAAGAGGAACCCTACTGCTGCTGAACGTATTGGAAAAAAGGTATGGTTTGGAATGGTGTAGAACTTGATGTGGCAACATGTTTTATGTCCTTTTTTGCTAATGAACTTTAAGGAGCTAACATTTTGGAGGTATTTTATGGATTCAATGTTTGTGTAACATTCTTCATTTGTATCTATGCAACTTGCTTTGGTTTTCAGTAGTGCTATGACTAACAGGAATAGGTAGGGATAGGTGGTACTCATGTCAGAGCAGGTTCTTCTTTACACACCGGTCTTTGCTTTTATCGTGCAACATCCATACAAATATATTGTTTCTGCAAATCATGATTTTTGATGTTGCAGAATTTTTTTAGCACAAGTAGCATGGAATTTTGTGAATAATGGGTGAGTGTTCCAGTCTCTTAGCCTTATTCTTCAATATTTTATGCCTTTTGGATTGCATTCATCTTTGAATTTTCAACAAGATTAGAAAATGGCTTTCTGTTATAGGGATTACAATGCTTTGCATCTAGTGCAAGCCTTAACATATTGATGTTGGAGCTATCTTTCTTGCTAAGTTTTTTAAGATTAAATTGCCATTAGATGGAGAGAGGCCTTGGTGGGAGGATTTTCATGTGATTCCTCTCCGGCGTGAGGGTTAGCTTATCTTTTTTGATATAATATGGTGTTTTTGCAGAGTTTTCAGATTTATAATATTGCTCAAACTTTGCATAATGCCATCATATCTAAATGTTTTTTGATTGCTCATATACATCAATTGTAGTTAGGCGAGATATATTTGGAAGTAGGGGACTGACTATTATAAGTGACTTGTCAATTTGTGACATGTAGGAATCTACCCACTAAATTGTTAATTCCTGTGCAGAGGTTAGCAATCAAATGTTGGATTTATATGAACAAACCAAGTCGATATCCACTTCAAATGACATCAACTCTCCTTGAGGTGTGGATACTAAGTTAAAGTCTTCTTATAGGATTATTAGACAGGTTTAGTGAGTGAAAAGTCCATATCAAAAGCAATTATTGCAGCAAACATCCATCGTTTATTTGTCAGAACTATTTTCTTCACAACAGCTTGAGTTTGATGATATTTGCAGGTAAACACCAAATATAAATCCATGTAATGACAAGGCTGCAAGTGATACTGTGCTTGGGCATGTAAATGAAGGTTCAGCAATTCCAAAGTCTGTTACAAACTGAGTAAAAAAAGCACATCTGAAACAATAAAGAATTCAGCTACTGCTAGTAAGCTAACATCAATGGTAAGTTGAGGGATATACAAGAGCATTTTGTCAATGCAAATTCTGGGGTTATTTAAATTAGGCATCTTAGTTTATTTGTTGTTTATTTAAATATTGAGTGCAATGCAATTCAGGGAAAGTAACATGGAGGATAATTGATAAAACTATTGAAATAGCTATGTGTTAAACACTATATTATAGTGCAGTGAAGAGGCAGTGGTAGAGGTGGGTTCTCTTTTTGGTTCAAAGTCCATGCTATCATATTGGTCTTTGTTTTATATTTCTCATAAGATATTTGGTGTGTATTTAATATTTTTTATAAGGATATTTTATGGTCTCTATTAATACTCTTATATTTTTTGATGTGCAGGATGTCGTTGATTGGCCATGGACACTTTTTGGGATCGCAGAGAACACTGTGTCTACTATTTCTCTTTTTGTTTGTTTTGTTTTTGTTGTTACTATTTGTATCTTTTACGATTGCTTGTTGTTCCTTTGTTTTTCTTTACCACTATGGCTGTTTTTTTTTTACATTTTTGAGCATGGCCATGCTAAATTGTAGTTTGATATTTTGTTTTTCATGTTTGCTTTCCTTTGTTTTGTTTGTTTTCTTCCCACCTTTGTTCACGATTTTTGTTTTGAGTTCTATGAGTGTGGAAATTAAGGCAACTCTTGACAACACATACTGTGAGTTTAGACTGATGAAGATTTAACAGACGTAATGGGCAAAGTTGAAGGAGGTATGTATGGAGGAATTCACTAGTTTATTGCTAAATAATTTAATGGTTCCACTTTGTTTTAATTGAACTCTTTTGCTACTTCTTATATCACGTGTGTTCATGTAAACATATTATAGAAAATATGTGAAAGAATGTAATTGAAATCTTCAAGCAGAAGTAAAACTTGCTTCTAATTGGGTAGAGTTTGTAGATATGGATGAAACAAAACAAAAGTTTCAATCGAAGTTATAACAATACTAGTTTTCATCTATAATTGGGAGGGGAACTGGGCATTATGACCATACTAGTTTTCTTCTATAATTGGGAGGGGTACTAAGCACTTTGTGTTCATCTATAATTGGGAGGGTTACTAGGCATTATGACCATACTAGTTTTGGTCTATAATTGGGAGGGGTACTAAGCACTTTGTGCCACTGGAGGGTGTGGGTTTCTTATGTGTATTTGTAGATATGAATGAAACTAAACAAAAGTTTCAATCGAAGTTATAACCATACTAGTTTTCATCTATAATTGCGAGGGGTACTAAGCACTTTATGCCACTAGAGGGTGTGGGTTTCTTGTGTGTGTATTTCAATCTCAACATTTTTAGTAAAACATGCGTAGAGTTTGTAGATATGGATGAAAGAAAACAAAAGTTTCAATCGAAGTTGTAACCGTACTAGTTTTCGTCTATAATTGGGAGGGGTACTAAGCACTTTGTGCCACTGGAGGGTATGGATTTCTTATGTGTATTTGTAGATATGGATGAAACAAAACAAAATTTTCAATCGAAGTTATAACAGACTAGTTTTCATCTATAATTGCGATGGGTACTAAGCACTTTGTGCCACTGGGGGGTGTGGGTTTCTTATGTGTACTAAGCACTTTGTGCCATTTTTAGTAAAACATGACAATTGAAGTTGTAATCGTACTAGTTTTCATCTATAATTGGGAGGGGTACGAAGCATTATGACCATACTAGTTTTCGTTTATAATCGGGAGGGGTACTAAGCACTTTGTCCCACTGGAGTGTGTGGGTTTCTTATGTGTATTTGTAGATATGGAGGAAGCAAAACAAAAGTTTCAATCAAAGTTATGACCAAACTAGTCTTCATCTATAATTGCTGCAAGGGTGTGGGTTTCTCATGTGTGTATTTCAATCTCAACATTTTTAGTAAAACATTACACATATGTCTTTTTAACTTGATAATATCTGCAATTTCTATATGGCCGCTTCATGTTTTTATGAAGTAGCCACAAGCATCATGGACTTCTTCCGTCTTTCTATCATAGAGGAATGCACGATTAACAGGAACTTACCACAGTCGAGCAATATAATAAACATAAAAAATTTGGCATCGCACAAAGCTAGGAAAGAGTGCAACCAACTTTGGTATGTGTAGGGTCTATTTAGGGGGTTTGGTTTTTTGCCATTTCTTCAATCAACTTTAGTTGGGCCTTAATTTGCACATTAACCTATCTCATATCTTGAGATGAAGCCTCATACCTCATCCTACATACTTATTTTTTCCATTCTTCAATCAACTTTCATTGGGCCTTAAGTCCACACAGTAACCTGTCTTGAAACCACACAATAACCTAGGAACATAGACTAGCGAAAACTAAAGAGGGTCTCTAACTAGACAAATAGAAGATGAAAGCGAGCCTCAAAAGAAACAAATGCATTAGAAGATTGAAACCATGGCATTCTATTCATTCTCAACACTATATTTATTTGGCACTTCCTATGATTCTTCCATCTTGCCACTTCACACAATAATGTGACTTTTAGTGGCTAATTCTTGCATAGGGCCATACAATTTCTAATCCATCTCTCGGGGTTAAGATCCATCATTGTCATATCACGAAGCTGCATGGTTCTTCACACTACTATGTCATGCTTGTTTGAGGTGGAGGTGGAGGTCCCACACATTTTTGTTGAAAAATGTGTAACTAGGTTCGGTCTTCATTAGATGTATATATAAAATGAAAAAGAAATTATTATTATTATTATTGGAGCATGGGTTTCATGCTCAAGTTCTTTTATATTAAAGGTCGTCCATTTGGATCATTCATTCACTCATCTCTTATGCGAAGAAGGCAGAAGAAAGAGGTTGAAGAAGGAAGTGCGAAGAAGAGAAGGACGAGGAAAGTCGAAGTGTTTGGGTCCCTTTACATTCTTCTGGAAGTGCAAAGTTAGGGTTTATGCGTTGGGCTAGTTTGAGGTTCGATTTTTGAAGCAAGAGAGAAGGAAGGCAAGTGAAGGTCTCTTAGGGCATCTTAGTAGCCCTTGGACTCAAGGCAAGGCAAGCAAGGTCAAGGGGAAGGTAGTTAGAGGGAGATCCAAGTCTCCTAGAGGAGCAACAACAGTTGCTGGGGAGCATAATTTCGAATCTACTGGGAGGTCGAAGATATTTCAGTAGGAGGCCAAGGAAGACTTTATCTTGGAGGGTATTTATATGAGTTTAGGTCATGGTATTCGTCAATTGAAAGATCTGAAAGATAAGAAGAGATTTTTGGGTTTTCCCTTCAAGAGAAGGGGTTTTGGCCCTGGCTTGCTAGCCTATATACTGTGTCATTGTTCTTACTGTTTTGGTCGCTGCTTGATGTATTGCATATTGGAATAAGAAAGCTCAAATCTAATAAGTAAAAAGGTAACACAAACAATTATCAAGTTAAGAGAATTAACATATACATTGCCCTACTGAATTCTCAACAATTTTTGCCCTCATGTACTTATGATAGGTGTGACTACTTCTAGTGATCACTTGTCCAAGCTTTACTACTTTAAAATGTTCTCGTTACCCTAGGCATTAACATTAACATTGTATATCTAAGCAATACCCTTAGATTAACCTAGGAATACAACAACTAAAATGGAACATGGTCTTTTACTGGACAATAGGGAGAAATAAGTATGCAACAAAAGCAACAAATGCATAAAAATATTGAAGCCATTGATTTATCTCCATTCTTAGGACCTTATCCACATGTACTGGCTATGATGCTTCTGTTCTACCATCCACATAGTAATGTGATTTCTAGCCATTAATATAGGTAGAGGGGGAAATAACGTAATTTTGATCTTTCTCTTTGTGGTTAAAATGATATGAGGGTGCATGTTCCTTCCCCTACATGATTTTGATGGTTTAACATAGAGTGACCACATTTATTTGCCTTCTTGCTCTCGTGATATATTTCAAGCAAACAAATCTATTATTCATATTGAACTTGGTTATAGGTAAATTTAATAATAAATAAGGTCAAATAAGATCTCTCTGTGAAATTTGGAAAATGTCAGTTTATGATGTTTAATTACAGACATATTTGTATGGTGACATTTTTAGTCCCTCCCTCTTGCCGGGGACTATAGTTTTCACGCAACAATCAAAATCGTTTGAAGGAATATTATTTTGCTCAGGTCAATCATCTTTATCCTAAGTTTTATCAAATCTTAATAATTATATTTAATTTTATTATTAAAAATCAAAATGAATTTATTTTTATATTTTTGAAATTTAAAATCCCTTTTCATGGGTTCATTCTTACATGATTTTGATTTAAATCTCCTAGGTATGGGATTTATTTCTACTTGTCAGGAATAATCAATCATTTAAAAAATGATTTTTGTATTGATCGCAATGTAAGCTCATTAAATAATTATGAGATTGTAGAGCCTCCCACAATCAATGGTTTGCAATTTATCTGTATTCTATGTAGGTGAGACATTATAGTCTTGTTCAGATTGTAGAGTTTGCTACAATTGATGCTCTACATATCATTTTAGTGGATGGTGTGGGCGTGTTATTTTAGTAACAATTTGTTCTCATAAGTAGACCTTCAACTAATCTGCTAGTAAGTTCTAGTGTCATCCCAAACATCCAAGGCATATCCAAATCCAAGGTACCAGAGTCAACATTCCTCCCCGTTCCACCTTTCTTGGTGGGGCATCCATTACAATTTGCTAATTTCTCAACATCTGGTTCAACCTAGGCGTGTCTTGCTCTCCATTGAGACGAGCACATCTACAATAGTAGCTCTGGTGACTACATATGCTTAGGGAAAGGGAACAACCTCTAGTTGTTGCGAGGAGAAGCATGATTGAAGATTCAACTGGAAGAAGAATGAGTGTTATTTTTAATTTGGTGATTGAAACAATCGAGCTAGGTTTCTCTCTTCACAACTACAATTATGTATACTAGAGCCATTGCTTGAAGGAGAGGAAAAACAATTAGACCACTCATTAGAGATTCATAGATCACTGACCCGAATAGATGTTAATGGTAGACAAAAGGGAGAGAAGGGTCAAGATGTGACGAGAGGAAGGAGATTTTGGAACAAGAGGAACCAAAGGGAGGACCAGAAGTTACTACTAAATGGATATGGAGGCTATGGATAATACTTGCCACAACTAGTCATGCATGCAATGATGTGGAATGAGGGAACCACATTAAACTCTTGCGTCAAATACACCACTAAACCAATATACATAATATGATAATTTATGCACATGACATGACATTTATGCACAATGATGGGTAATGAAAGGATCAAATGCTTATGAAAATCAACAAGCTCACATGATCTTGATAAACAACTCCTACGGATGAATATGCTCAGCAAGTGGCAGAGACATATGCAGAGCATCACAAACGGAGAGGTCAAACCTTTGCTCCTTTGATGGAAATAAAAAATCTCATTCATGTGGGAAGGTAGTTAACTCAACGGATAGTAAATTGTAATTGGTTTCCCTACTTAACAGAGGGAGGTTCCACTAATGAGAGGATTATACTGAAAATGTTAAGCATTTATAGAGGGTAGACACTTTAGGAGAGAACCCTTATGGGGTGCAATGGTGGAGCAAAGACATCCATAGAGACAAAGGTAGAGCAAGGCAAAGGGAGACATATGTTAACTATAGGGGTAGAAATACAAGAATGTGAGCACTTACCAAGTTTTAATTTAGAGAAGTAAAATCTTCCATTTTGAAATCTATTCTAGGGGTTTTGTATCCTTCAAGAGTGGATGGAGTTGAATGTCCATAGTAAGGGCCATAACCTAGGCCATCCTCCTAGCTTGATTTGCTTCCCTTCCTTTAATTCCACATGCTCCTAGGTATTGCTACATGGATCTTGTCTATCTATATTTAGTTTTCATTTCAATAATGAATATTTTTTTGCATGCACGTTGTGAGTTGTTGAAGAACCACTGTAGTGTGTTTCTTTTGACGCCATATATTCCATAGTGAGCATGATCAACCCTGATAAAGATCGCTCAAAAGAGAGTGCCCTTGTGCAAAACATTAGGTAATAGGGCCCCTTCAATAATGAACACCCTTGCCATGCCCTAGATTAGTATAAGTATGGTTCAAATACCCCCTTATCGAGAGTCCTACTTCTTCAAATAGGTTTGCCTAGCTGGTTGGTCTGGATTAGAGCATCGTTGGGTATGGAGGGCACAGGGTGTTGCCAAGACTTTTTGTTTTTATTGAAGTGTCTGTTGATTTCTGGTAGCATTGGGTGTGCTCTTAAGTCTCAAAATTTGCAGGGAGGCTTGGACACATGTATTCCACAATACCAAGAAATCGTTTTGGGAAATTCCACCCGGAGACAATTTTATTAAAATAATTATTTATTTTTAATGGGACCCTAAGTCTAAACTTAAGAAATTAAATAATTAAAGGGTATTAATCTAACTGTGGGTGAAACTTCTAGACGAAGACGAAAATCGAGTCCAAATGATCAGAGCCATTGATTAAAATCTAATCTGGGTTGTTGGTTCTCAACTGGAGGATTCTAAGAAGGACTTCGATGGGCATTTGGAAAACACACCAGGAAGATACTTAGTTACCTGAGTAAAATCGATTTTCTCACTAGTCAAAGTTCGTCAAGAGGAAATCGATTCAGAGGGAGAGTTGCAGGTGAGGAGGAGAGAGAGGGTAGCAACATTAGTTGGGAGTGCAAGAGCAGAAGACGCAGGGCAGAGAAGGGACAACGAAAAAGTTGTGACGTAGAGGGACAACGCAGAGGTTGACGTTGGGACTACGCAGTCCTCACGCAAAAGCTGACGCAGTGAGACATAGAGGGGGAAATAGGTCCTCTCCTGTATCAGAATCTCACTGAGAAGTGTGAGGGAACTGTCAGTAAATTTCTCACAGAGATTCCTCTTCTATTCTGCTGGTTGTATCTTGTACATGAGGATTTTGCTTAAGATTTAATAAAGAAAGAAATTGTCATCTGCTGCACCGATTTTCTCGCATTGGGTTTTTTTGGGGACAATTGTCCAAAAATCACTGTGTCATTGTGATTATACTTGTGCTAGTATTTTTTTTGCATTTACTTTCCACATTATTTTAATTGTGAAGGCTGTAGTAGACTTTATTTCGATATTTTCCATAGAAACACTGTGAATAACTTATTTCTGAATTAATAAGTAGAAGAAATAATATCAGTCATTGTAATTGGATTTCTATTTAGAATTTTTCACATGTTATCAGAGCACAACTCGTAAGCAAAAGAGCCCAGAAGCAAAGAGTAAAAGGATTTTGAAATTACTGTAGAGGCAGCAATTCAAAACCCCAAAGGCACAGCAGTTCGAAGGCCAAGGAGGACAAAATTTTGAGGAGAAATCGATTTCTCTGAGTGAGTCGACAGAGGAATTCGATATCTAGATCGAAGCTTACCAAAGGCAGAAGGGAGCAACGTTTTTTTCTTTGCAGAGCAGATCTTCAGCTGGGAAACAGATATTTTGCAGCAGTTGTTGGGGCAAAAAAGCGTCAGAAATCGATAGGAAAATAACACAAAAAAGGATGGAAAATCAAATGTCTTTGGATTATCTTCTAGATTAGAAGAAGAATTCGCATACTGGGCAAGTTCAACATCAATAGATGTTTCGTACATTGATAGTGGGGCTTCAGCCCATATGACTGGAGTACGAGAATATTTCTCGAGCTATGAAGAAGAGAAAATGGACTTCTAGATTACTATGGGAAACAGAACGAAGTGTACTCTAGTAGAGAGAGGCACCATAGAATTTTAGACGGAAGCAAGAACCAACCTTCGAGCCACTAATGCTTTTCATCTGCCTGGGTTAGAAATGAAGCTGATTTCAGTGTCCTAGTTAGAGGACAAGGCATACAATGTACACTTCATTGGAAAGAAAGTATATGTCATACATCCAAGCTGGAAGAAGAAGAGACAAATTGGAGCTCGAAGCAATAAACTGTATAGGTTGCAGCTTGAGTCTCAAATGGCACTAATAAGCAACAATCTTAATGGTGAAAAGGAATTGAATGAGTTATGGCACAGGTGAATGGGACACTTACCCCATGGAGCACCGAGGATGCTCAGAGAGACTATTACAAGAGTTCCAGTTCTCAGCACTGAGCATGATGATATATGCAAAGGATGCATACTAGGAAAGTATGCTAAAGCAACTTTTTCTAGGAGTAAAAATAGAGCAGAGGGTGTATTGGGATTGATACACACAGATATCTGGGGTCCAATGTCCACAAGGGCTCTTAGTGGTGGTGAATACTTCGTTACCTTTATTGATGATCACTCTAGAAAAACCTGGATCTATTTCTTAAAGACCAAGGATGAGGTCTTTGATTTGTTCAGAGAGTTTAAGGCTCTCGTTGAGAACATGATAGGGAAAAAGACAAAGGTATTGCATTCAGATAATGGTGGAGAATATACAGACAAAGACTTCACAAATTTCTGTTCAAAAGAGGGCAAAAAGAGAATGGACAACTCCATATAATCCGCAGCAGAATGGAATAGCAGAGTGTAAGAATAGAACTATTGTTGGGGCGGCAAAGGCTACGTTGTATTATCAGGATTTGCCTAGATTCTTAGGGGAAAAAGCTTGCAACACAACGGTGTATATCCAGAATAGAACTCTTCACAGAGATTTGGGAAAGAAAACGCCCAAAGGTGTCTTCACAGGGTAGAAGCCGGAAGTCAGTCATCTCAGAATATTTGGAAGTGTGGCATATTATCACATTCTAGACAAGAAGAGTAGTAAGTTGGACTAGACTGTGCAAAAGGGGTACCTTGTAGGATATAACAAGACCTCAAAGGCATACATAATCTACATTCCTAGCAACAGGAAGATTGTAGTAAGATGGGATGCAAAGTTCATGGATGATAGAGCTTTCAGGAAATCCCAAGAGATGCCAGTAGAAGATGAGTCAATAAATATTCCTTTAGTCCAACAGCAGCAGGGGCAACAAGGAGGACAAGCAGGAGGACAAACACCTGGAACTAGCACAATGACCAGTACCAATATTTCCTTAGAAGGAGGAAATCCAAGTAGTTATCAGCAGGTAGAACGACAAGAACAAGAGGGGGATTTGATCGAGCCTCTCACCACCACTGGCAAAACCAATAGAGTAGTACGACAGACATTGAGGGAAGCAGAGGAGTTTGTTGGAGCTCCTAGAATCAAGAAGAGGCAGTGTAGACAACCTGATAGGTACCAAGTCTTGGTAGCACAGGTTGAAGAACCCTCTAGCTTTCAGGAAGTCGTCAACACCAAGTATGGGTGGATGCCATGGTATAAGAGTATAGTTCTATCATGACGAATGATGTATGGGAAGTGGTACCTAGGCCAGAGGATAGATCAATTGTAGGATCAAGATGGATCTACAAGATCAAGTACGCTGCAGATGACAATATAGAGAAGTACAAGGCTAGGTTTGTAGTAAAGGGGTACGCACAAAAAGAAGGAATAGACTTTGAAGAAACCTTTGCCCAGTAGCCAAATATACCTCTATCAGATCCGTTATATCCCTAGCAGCTCAAATGGGATGGGAGATTCACCAGATGGATGTCAAGACAACATTCTTGAATGGGGTGATAGAAGAAGAGGTATATAGAAAAGCCCGAAGGCTTCGAAACTCATGAGAAGAGAACACATGTATGTAGGTTAAGGAAAGCCTTGTATGGGCTCAAGTAGGGACCTAGGGCATGGTACTGTGGGATTGATAGTTACTTGCATTCGATGGGATTCGTCAAGAGTGATGCTGATCCCAATCTCTACTATCTAATGGTGGAGAATGAGCCACTTATTCTGGTATTATATGTGGATGACTTGTTTCTAACAAGGTTATCTAGGCTCATAAAGGACTGCAAGAAGAATCTTGAAGCATAATTGGACATGAAGGATATAGGGTTGATGCATTATTTTCTAGGGTTGGAAGTGTGGTAGAAAGATGGGGAGATCTTCCTTGGACAAGGAAGATATGCTACAGAGATCTTGAAGAGATTCAGAATGCAGGATTGCCGGCCAATGGCTACGCCCGTGATCACCAACCAATTGGAAGAAAATAAATGCATCAGGATGTTAGAGAATCTAGGGCAAAGTAGTGTTGTGATGATTCTCCTAGACTTGATAACAATTTGTGAAGTCTTTCTACTCTTCTTGTTAGCTTATTCTTCTTCTTCTCATTAGTGCATATGTGTGTGCTTCATCAAATTGCTATCAAATCAAAATAACAAGAACACAAAATTTGGCTCTCTGCCAGCGACAAACCTTCTCCACTCTTGAGAGGAAAACCTTTTGTAAGATTTCTCTTATTGAAGCTTCTTATTTGAACAACTGCCAAACCCTAGACCCTTGACTAGGATACCCTCCAAGCATAAGTCAAATCTTTCCTCCTCCTACAGTGTCACTTCCGGCACATCTTTCGACACTTGGCTTCTTCGCACTTCTTCTTTCTTCAGCTACTTGTCTAGGTTAGGAAACCCTAGGACATTAGGGCTTCTTTGCATTGTTATAGAGAGTACCTTCTTCCTGTTTCTTTGGATACCTTGTAGACCTGGAAGCATATCCAAATGAGACCTTTAAGTGTGTTGCCCTCAACTATGTTCAAATTTGCATAAATTGACTTTTGAAAACTTCACATGTGTGGACAAAACCCTAGGAACAATCCTCTTGACCTCGCTGTCTATTCCTTCCTTCTTCGTTGGAAGGCCTAGTTTGCACCCAAAACAATAAGGAATATACTGCGGTAATACTACTGTTGATGTAGCTACAGACTGTCCCTCATCCCTCCGCACGTGTGGCTGTATGTACCCTAGAAAACAACTCTGCACCTTCATTGTTCTTCCTCCTTTCTTCGCTGCCCTAACAGACCCCTTTTCTTGAATTTTCTTTGTCCTACTTGTCTCCTCCTTGCTTGCGGATTTCAAAGCTACTTCTTCATTATCTTTTGAAGTTGACAACCTTTATAAATAGAGGACTGTCCCTCGAATTAAGCCGACTTGACTGGCTGTCTTTACGCCGACTTATAGTTTGCTCTTTAATTCACTTTTAATCATTATTTTGTTGCTTGTAGACTTCGTTGCTGCTAGGAGAGGATTTGACCATAATGAGGTGTTCCCATGACCTTGTATGATGACTTACATGATGTAACATGCCCTCAAAGGGTCTTATCATAATTACATTTTGACTTTGACTCTCTAGAAGCAAGAAACTCATTGAAAAATAATAACAAAATAATCTCTTTTCTTGAATAAGTACAAATATCAAAATTACATATAAAGACCTAGCCTAGTTACATTTCCTTCAGCAAGAAGAATCTTGAAGCATAATTGGACATGAAGGATATGGGGTTGATGCATTATTTTCTAGGGTTGGAAGTGTGGCAGAAGGATTGGGAGATCTTCCTTGGACAAGGAAGATATGCTACAAAGATCTTGAAGAGATTCAGAATGCAAGATTTTTGGCCCATGGCTATGCCCATCATCACCAACTAGAAGAAAATAAATGCATCAGGAGACAAGGAGGTGGACCCCACCTTGTACAAACAACTCAATGTGTCGCACATGTGTCTGGTCAACACTAGGTCAGACATTTGCTTTGCTGGCAACACCCTTAGTTAGTTCATGGTGGAATTGAAAAGGGTGAATTGGGCAACAACTAGGCACATTCGTAGATATGTGCGTGGAATAGTCGGATATGGGTTGAAATACACCTAAGAAGACGACGTCAAATTGAATGGATTCATAGATGCACATTGGGCAGATAGTTCAGTAGGCCTCCATAAGTATCTCCAAGTATTGCTTCAGTGTTGGATCAGGAATGATCTCTTGGTGCAGCAGGAAGCAAAAGTTGGTAGTTCTAAGCTAAGAGAAGCATAATATATGGCGGCCAGCACAGTTATGTGTGAAGCTATATGGCTTAGAAAATTGCTTGTGAGTTTGTTTTGGAAAAGGATGAAGGCGACCAATATATTTTGTGATAATCAAAGCTGTATTAAACTCTCTGAGAATCCAATATTTCATGATCGGTCGAAACACATTGATATCAGGTTTCACTTTATCGTAGAGTGTGTTAAGTGTGGGGCAATACAGTTGTAGTATGTCTCCACAGAAAATCAGGTAGCAGACGTACTCACAAAAACTCTAGGAAGAACTAAGTTCATCCATTTCAAGGAGCAGATGGGTATGGTAGAGAATCTGTTTCAGAAGCAGAAACAAATGGTTTCTCAGTTGCAGTGGCAGAAAGTTGCAGTACAGATGTAGTGTTGGCAGTGGCAGGGCCAGCAACAATACGAATGCGTCATTTGCATAGTAGTTGGTGGGCAGTGATGTCAGACATCAGCAGTGCAGAGGGAAATGTTACAAAATAGGGTGATGATTCAGTAGGGTGCATTGCTAGAGCACATTCCTTGCTAAGAGAGTGTTGATTTCTGGTAGCATCGGATGTGCTCTAAGTCTCAAAATTTGCAGGGAGGCTTGGACACTTGTATTCCACAATACCCAGAAATTGTTTTCCACATGGAGATAGTTTTATTAAAATAATTAATTATTTTTAATGGGACCTGTTGTCGCGCAGATTGGCACGGCAACGCTCAGACCGGGGGCTGTCACTCTGATCCCTGATCCCTCCGTTTAAGCCTGTCTCCCGCGGCTAAGGGGGGTAGACCCTGAGAGATGATGAAGACCAACTGTTGACCAGTTGGTTGGGAGACACGAGACACGATTAGGATAAGCACTAAAATGATTTGACTAATTAGCAGACCAGTGCCTTGAGAGATCATTATTAAGATGATTACTTGTTAAATGATATAGAAACGTGAAACGTGAACAGCAATCATTTGTCATCAGCTAGATATCATATTCGTATCTTGATTTGAAATTTCAGATCTCAGCGTAAAAGCTATAACATGAAAACAACTGAATCTGGCAACAAAAATAATTTTTTATTTTTTATATTTTTCATGATGAAGACAAATGCTTTAAATGAAAGGAGAAAATTTGTTTTGACTTTTCAGAATAGAAACTAAGCTAAGGGATCAAGATACTTCCCTCTTGAGTAAATCTCTTTTTGGTGTCTTAAGAGCTTGATGGCTTAAACAGCATGTGGGATCCTTGGTATCCTGGGAGGTGACTATTCCCGCCGAAGAAGTCCTCGCCCTCCAACAGAGCTGGCAAACCTATCGCTTGAAAACACAGAAAACACTTGCAAACAAATTGTTAGTGCAAAAAGGGACTTGGCATATAGAGACCAAGTTGAGCTTGTCATTCAACCGAGAATGGACAAGCTACAACAAGTGTACAAGATATACCAAGCCAAGAAGAGATCTGAGATAGCTGCAGATCTCTCCTCTCTAGACAATAGTGCCTTCAGGCAAAAATGAAAAACAACTAGATAGCAAATGAAAATCACATGAACATTAAACGACACAAGTATACCTCATATACCAAGGCATGCACCACACGAGAAGCTGCTAACCCCAAAGACTTTTATTTATTAATACGAATGCTGAATACAAAATCTGGCAGAGTCTCCGCCAGCCCAATAGCTTGTTCTATCATATACAATAAGAGCCCAAGGCTCATATACATAGGAAAATGGGAGACAATCCCAAGGCAAATTTCCAATGACAAATGGCAATCAGGTGAAGATCCCAATGAAGAAATGAAATGACAAGTGGCCTGATGACAATCCCAATGTGAAGATAACTGCTGTTTGACTGAACATGTGGCTGCCATGTGTGAAGATAATTGTTGTTGCTTGGCTGCCTCTAAAACTGCTGTCAAACTCCATGTAAACTTGCTGTCCTAACTGCCTGAAAACATGCTGATAATAAACTTTGTTAAATGCTGAGTTAATTGGCTGTTGTTAACACCACGTTAAACTGCTGTTTTGAACAAGTTAACTTGCATATTTTCTACTGTCCAGTGCAACTCGGCTGCCTGTGTAAACTTGCTGTCCACATGCACAAAATCTGGGCTGCGTACAGACTGTTTTAATTGCTGAGCGAATCTGCGTTGAACTATTTGACTTGCCAGCGTAACTATGCATATACCTTTGATAGTTGAGCGTATTAAAACTATGTTGACTGCCACTTAGATATGCTGACCGTTTGACTGTTGAGTGGACTGCTGCCCACGTATGTTGGCTGATATATATGCGTATAGCTATGGTGGCTGAGATTTTCGTACGGCTGAGATTTTCGTACGGCATGGTGGGCTGAGGTGGGTCCCTCCCACTTTAACATTATATTTTCAACCTTAATATATTGTAATTTCTTCACATTAAATTTAAAACTTTTTTTTTTTTTTTTTTTTAAATCGATTTGCCTTATGAACTCAACGTTGGCCCATTTGACTGGGTTGACTTTGACTTTGACTTTTGTTGACTTTGAGTTGAGCTGAGTTGAAACTTCATGTGGTGGGCCCCACATTGCTTTGCCACGTCATCTTTGACTTTCATGTCAAAACTTGACTTATTTTGACTTTGGAAAAAATTTTAAATTTTTCCAATTATTCATTTTTTTGAATTTTTTCTTCATTTTTACCACTGTCACTGGAAAAATTGCCTTTTGAGGGACTCTGAGTCATTCTTTGACCCCCAAGGTAGGCTCTAGGAGAATGCTGGGCCTCTGTGGATGAATTTTGACTGGTCATACGCCCCAGGCATCTCCTAATGCCACTTATTTATGCCTTTATATAAAAAATAATTAAAAAATCCTGTTTTGCGGGAAATTTTTAACTATTATAAAAAATCCTACCTAGACCTAGCCAAATTCCACGAAACTTTACGTGTGATCTAGTATGGTAATATACATCGACCCTAGACACTAAGATGTGTCAGGGGCTCAATCTTCAAACCGTCACCTCGGCTTTGGGGTGAGCACGAGTGAAAAAATCCAGAGGATTATCCCCCTCTGAAAAAGAAAGGAAACGAAAGGGATAATCCACCGGATAAAAAAA
>APFE031417967.1:38845-49407 GCA_000404065.3 Pinus taeda | reverse complement strand
TTTTCTTGCATAGTAGTATGTTGCTATGATTCTACAGGTCCTTTTGAAGCTGAGCAGACAAAGAGCAAGCGGCAAAAACTCTATCAAGAAAGGGAGGAAATCGAGCGCAAGACTCAGGTTGGCCCTCTTGGTTCTCCTCTCATCTATTTTCATAAAAGGAATCAATAGTAGACTTTGATTGTTTGTTTCTAAGATAGTCACCCATCTTAGTGGGAATAGCAGCATCTTTGTGGACACTATTCCCGTATAAAAAAATGGTGACTCCGCTGGGGAGCGGCTAGATTACCTGTTAGCTTATCTATCCTTGTTTCGTTTATAAACATACAGACGGAGCGTGAAGTCAAGCCAACTAGCATTCGAACTGCATTTTTCATATAAATGCAAAGTAGATCAATGCTGCTTCAATCAATATCCATGTTTTTTTTATGAATTAAACAATAGATCTGCAAGCAATCTAATTTCCCTGAGTGGTGGCTCTAGTAACCTCTTAGATCACCCCTGTGTTTTACATACATTGATTTGTACTTATTCAACTTAAACACCTGAACTAAATTGCAAACTGTGAGTGAAATCTCATTCAAAGTCTCGCACTGTAACCATCGCACCCTGCCTTCAAGGCAGCCTGTATGCATCGCACTTCCTGAATAGAGTAGGTGCACTGCATACTGAGTTCATTGTGTAATAGGTGCAATGGTCAGGGAGGATTGAATTTGCCCTCCGACCGTGAATTTTTATCACTATTTTCAGTCTTATTCAAGAGTTTTTGTTGTCTATAGTCAGTGTAATTCTATGAATACCCCCTTCTCTTGCATTATTCCACCTCCTTAGTGCAAAGAACTATAAACTTTTTTATGTATTGTGCGTCGTTTCAGTTCTCTTTTGCAAAAAGTAGCATAGTCGAACTGTCGTCTCTAGATCTAAAAGTGTCGTAGCTATCGTTTTCAGTTTTAGGAAGCAATTCCATTGTTTTAGATAGTTGATTATGCAGCTACTATTGCATAATATTTGAATTACTAGTTTTAGAGTGTCGAAAAGCAATTTCCATTTCAAAATCGCAAAGTGTCTCTCTTGCTTTCAATTCGTTTTGAAAAAGAATCTTGTTGAGTACAGTCACTTTAAAAGTAATTCAGTTTTGCATATAGCTTTCTCAGTGTCATTTACACATTAAGAGAGCTGAAAACCAATACATCCATGTGCATTTTCATTTTGAATGCTTGGCTTGATTTAGGACTGTGCATATTAGCTTGTGCTCTGTGCTCTGTGAAGAAAAGATGCTTGACTTTCTTCCCTTTAGTAGCTAGGATTTTCATTGCTGAAAGAAGATAAAACGTCTGTTTATCATCTTAGACTACATTTAGGAATTATACATACATCACGTGGTGAACCTGAAAGGAAAACCATTAAGCAAGATCAACTTAAAATAAATCCAATGAATCTAACAACGCTTTGGAACTTAACGCACAACATCTAGAGGTCTAGGCTAGAGACGTATTCCGGCATTGTAAAGCCTGGTAACTGTTGCTTTCAGTGTTGGTTGGGTGATTCCTCCACTCTGAGATGGAAGGTGCCAGTATGGACTTGTGCTCCCACGTACCGTCACGTATATATTGGGAGACCACAATAGGTTGCATCCCTTATCCTTAAGAAGCCGTGTCTGCCACCCTATCGATCGTAATGCACCAAACACAACATTCGGGAAGACTGACTGCCATATCGTAAAAAGTATTCTACAGTTTTACGATTGGTTTGGTAATCCTCTCTACCTAGATCTCCAGAGAAGTCCATTTTTCTCCTTTTTAGACTCCTTAAAGGAAATGTTCCTCTGAGCGCTTGTCACTTCAAGCTCAATAAAAATTGAAGGCGACTAGAGTCATCTTTTGTTTTTTCTCGACTCTTTAAAATTGAAAAAACAAGTTGTGTCCTAGCGTCTAAAAATTTATTTTAATCGTAATAACGTCACAAATTGCCTCATTGATCTTCAGGTTGAGAAAATGGAGTCTACCAACCAAGGATTTCCCCATGAAGGAAATCCTAGTCCCTTCCTATCTTGGGGAGATGTTGGTCCACCCCATATGGCCACTTTGTCACTTCCAGGATTGACAATTGGTTTGCTGGTCTGGCTCTTCTCTACCTCTGTCGTTCAGAATCCCATAGTTCTTGAACAGTCTAACCAGCAACTAGACAACACTAGAATTGCCCCCTTACCTTCTACTTCATCTGATTCTCCTTCTCCTCCTTCCTCTTTGCTTGATAAAATCGATAAAGCTAAAAGTCAAGTAACTGAGAAGAAGAAGAAGCAGAAATAGAAGAAGGAAAAGAAGAAAAAGGAACCAAAATCGAAAGGGAGCAACCAAGTATCGTCTAGCAAAAATCCACACATTGCACAGTCAAAACCTAAATCTCCTTGTGTCATTTGCAACGGAGACCACTATCACTGAGATTGTCCCTGCATCCCTCGAATCTTAAGGGACTGGTCTCCTCGTTTGCACAATCCGGTAGCATCACCCTCTGGCGATCATGTTGAATGCTCACCGTCAACCAGTGAAAGAAAAGCACATTGACAAAGAAGGAATCCTAAACTTCCTTGTAAGTTGTGTGAAGGAGATCACGCCGTCCACCAGTGTCCCTTCCTTGAAGAGGCTAAAAGAGTGTTAGATAATCATCCAGTTTCATCGTTACGACTTCCTCCTGGATATCAAAAACTCTTGCCGAGCCCTCCACCAGTTGAAAGTCCATCTGGCCCATCCTTGTGGTCAGCCGAAGCACCTATCGTTGAAAATGAACCCTCGGAATCCATACCAGATGAAAGTCAAAGGGTTGATACGGCAGTTGCTCCGGTATTGCCTTTAGAGTGTTCATATTCGAATGATACTGTCACTGAGAGAAATAGAATGACACCGTTCAAATTCTTTTCATCAACACTGACTCCAATGAGCTTGGGGGCAGTCCTCCCATTCATTTATGTCAGGAAGGAAGTTCATAAGAGTCCTACCCAGCCGTCTATTCAGTCCCACCACCAAGCAACCTAGTTGTTTACTTCGACTGGAATCTACTAGGTAGACCCCATTTTCCAGCCAGTGTACCATTCAGAATCATTGTACAAGCTTACAAAATGGTCATGGTTGGTACCATCATTGATGAAGGGGCTTATGTGAGTATCCTTTCCTCAACTGCTTGGAAAACACTTGGCTTGTCATCGCTTTCGCCTGAAATGAGAAATCTAACAAGCTTCGACAAGGGAACCAGTCGACCTTTAGGGATCTTTCCAAATGTGCCCATTACTTTGAGAAGGAAAACTATTCACATGAACGTTATGGTAGTTCAAGGACCTTTAGATTACAATCTATTCCTTGGATGTGACTATATTTATTGCATGGGAGCCATCGTCTCCTCACTCTTTCGAGTAATGTGTTTTCTGCACGAAGGCAGAATGGTCAAGCTCGTAGACCAAATGTCATTCCCCAGTTCACACATCGCAAATAGTCAAATTCCATCCCTAAATGGTCTTTTCATGCAAGAAATGTCTCATCGGTCTCCAGTCTATCCACCTGATGAGCGCAAGTGATTCAGGAAGATGTGACTGAAACCCAGGGGGCGTGCACCCTGGTTTGTTTCGGCAGGAAAACCTTGGGTATAGGGTTGATTTCCGCAACGAATATATGACTAGTCTGGCGAAACCTTTCTCACTGGAAAATGGGAACAGACTGGAATAAGATACCTTCATTAAAGTTATGCCGAATGACACCACTCCGCTTTGTCTGTTTTGATAGACATCGCCGAGAAATAATTTTATCTGCTACGCGGATGAAACTTTCTCAGTAACCTGGAAATTTTTCGCTATACCTAGGGGCATCCAAACCTTTCCGCATGCAAGTGAAGAGCGGCTATTTATTTTTTAAATTTGTAGGACATCTAACCCTTTAAACCCGTGAGGCTAGTCGTTTCCTAACTTGCATAAAGAAAGGATTCAGGGCAAAGCTTCAAAAGGTGCAAGCTCTATAAAAAATGGCATCTTGAATGAGACATTTCTTATCATACGACTGGCGAGAAATGTTGTCGCAGAGTTCAATCTCGTTAAAAAAAAACTCTCCAGGAGCAGTTTTAGCACATAGTTCAAGCTCATTAAAAAATAAACATAAGTCACGAGCAAGTGTTTCCCCTAGCGTTTACGCTCATTAAAAAATGAACCGGTAAATAACCATTGTGAATGACTTATCGCCAGCTTTTGAGCCTTGGTCGTGTTCTCGCCATCACCTCCACTTTGTTTTTAGTCGATCATTCACCCCCATATGATTGTTTACCCCTTTGAGGAACATCTGCGAAGAGTGATTCTATTAGCCATCCTTGTGACACTGCTGTGATTGGAAAATTCCAAATCTTACTTGAAATCAGCTGTTACCTGGAACCATCGCTCGTTCCTCGAAAACGAGTCTTCTTTAAACTCTTTTCAGCTGACTCGGAAAATATGAAAAGATTGCCAAGCGATTGGCCTCTCCAGCTCGTTAAAGTCATCAGAAGTGCTATCCCTCCTCTAGATTTTAATCTTTTTGGACCTGAGGGATTATTACACAAAACGATCTAGCGCTTGTCTTGTTTGGCTCGTTAAAACTATCGAAAATTCATCCCTTTTGTATTATTTTACGCTTTTTCAGACTTAAGGGATTATATAAGAAAAAATAATTGTTGGAGTCTCCTTTCTATTTCTTTCAGACTCTCTAAAATTGAAAGGGACCGAGTTATCTTTGTCATTAAACTCGTTAAAACCGAATAGTGACAAACTCATCCAAAAGGACGAGAACGAGTTTCACTGTCGCTAGGCTCGCTAAAATATAGCGACAGGTTCGCCCAAAGGGCAGATTATAGAACAAGCATATGTCATCCTCCTCAAGCTTGAAAAAAATAAAGAGGTACTGGTCAACAATGACTGGGGAAAATTGGGAAGAAAACAAGAAGAAAATTTATTGGTAGCAAGTCGCTCTTGAACATGACACTTTCCTTCCACATCCATGCCAAGTTGGGTTGTTCCGTTCACTGGTCACCACCATTGGTCCATCACACCATCCATCTATGGGGTTAACACTACCAATCCATCATCAGTGTCACCGATATGTTCAAGAGAAGTCATTCAGAAAATTCACCTGAGTCTCACCCACTGCAATACATCCATACTTCATTCCTTCATGACCGCCACCCTGAACCCCATATCGTCAGATTGTTTTCACCTCAAAAATCATTTGCTTCATTCCGTGTCATTGATGTGGGATTCATTAAGGCCCTCCTACGACGAGTTGCTTCTTGTCGGCATCAGCTCATTATCCAAGAAGTTGACTTAGGAACAACCCTTTCAGTACTTAGAAGCTTGCATGCCTCAATGGCAAGTTTCTCAATTTCGGCGACAGGTTTACATCAATGGCCTTCGACTGAGAGATTTTGCATGGTGTTTGATGCCAAGTCCTTTTTCACACCATGTAAATTGTAATGTAGTACCTTGAGGGTCATTGTCATTATTGGTGATTCCTCTCGCACCTGCTAACAACTTACATCATTGGCTGGTAATCAGGCGATGTCTTTCCATGTTCGACTCCAGAACATTTTTCACATGGATCGACTTATACTCCGAGTGAAGATTGGATGAGTTTTGAAGACCCTGGATCTAGTTTCATCCATTCGGGCTACGATATATTCAGGAATATAAAAACATCCAGTGTACATCATTGCTAAATAGATGATCATCTAAATCAAAGGATGATGTGTCCATATCATCAGTCTATCACACAGACGATTGTCTGTCCTATGTACATGAAAATGAATTTATAAAGCTGAGCATGGGAATGCCCACCTCAGCTAGATCATGAAAAAATGTTGTCAAAATAATGTATTGTATTGTTTCTTATTACAGGTCACCTCCTAGCTCGAAAAAACTTCGGATCGTCGTAGTAAAGCATTTCACCCGACATCAAAAAGATTAAACGACCTCATGCTTTAGGGGGCAACTGTTATAGACATTTTTGGGCACTTCAACCCCAATCATAAATGTCCATAAACTGAGGGCTCCTAAGTCCCTAAAAGTGTTGCTTCACTACCTAAAGGAACAAGGTCAACTGATTACATCATCTCCAAGAAGTTCTCCACTGAAAACTGCTCATAAATGGTCAAAACTAGACCATACTGAAATCCCAATGTATAGGGTGTGATGAATACTGATTTGCTCCTCTGTAGGGTGCGATGGTTGGGAATGGACAAATGGCAGGGACAAAAATGCGAGGTGGAAGATCATGGAATCTTCCAGAAACTTCCCCTCTGACACTTGCCACTCCATTTTTGACCAGGGATGAGTAAGAGATCATCATTCTCTAAGTGGAAGCAGGAACTACCAGAGAGAGGACACTAGTCAAGATCCCAAAAGATGACTCACCTCTCTGTAATCATCTATATATGGATCCCTCATCATAGAGATCCAGGAGGCTGGAGTTTTGTATCTTATAGAGAAGTGCTATTGGTATTCTGGTGTACATTCAAAGTGTTGGGTGATCTAGCGTTGCTTGAGGTGAAGAAAGGCTTCTTAGCTGGAGGATGATGTTGGGTCATAGCACATGGTTGTAATCTTCTTGCTACTTTTCATCTGAATAAAGTTATTCTTGTTTCCTTCCATATTCTTGTGTACTTGTTTATATATGCTTGTATATGGTTAATTCACATCTGATCTTGCATTATTTATGAATTTAGATCCTTGTTTCTTGCATAGGAGTATGTTGCTGTGATTCCACAAATCCTTTTGAAGCTGAGCAGGCAAAGAAGAAGCGACAAAACTCTATCAAGAAGGAGAGGAAATCGAGCGCAAGACTCAGGTTGGCCCTCTTGATTCTCCTCTCATATATTTTCATAAAAAGAATCAATAGTAGACTTTGATTGTTTGTTTCTAAGATATCCACCCATCTTAGTGGGAATAACAGCATCTGAGTGGACACTATTCTCGTATAACAGATATACCTTTACCAATTCTTCATCTAGACCTAACAAGACACCAACATTTTTGGACTGCCAAGATTGACATCTGTGTATCCATTGATTTCTTCTCATTATCAGTCCAATAATCTTTTTAATTTCTTCAACCACATCACCAAGAATTAATTCAAGAATCTGAAATCTTTTTACAAAAGTTTCAAAGTTATCATTTGCAGGGGTCTTACCAGGAATAACAAAAATATCAGTTCTTTGGTTATGAATATGGGCCTTATTCATTTCTATGGTAAGAGAGTCGGCTAAATAATTATAAATACTTGGCACCCATTCAACATCAAAACCATACATTTGAAACCATATCTGCCATGCCAAAATTCTACTTCTTGCACGCTGTTTTGATATCTTGGCTGATAAGAAATACTTGAAATTCATTGAGTCTGTTCTTATCAAGAACTTGGCAGGGACCAAATATAATTCGAATTTTTGTATGCCATTAAAAATGGCAAGAGTTTCGTTTTCTGCTGGAAAATAATTTTTCTGGTGAATTAGGAATTCTCCAAATGCATATGCACATAAAATTTCTTCTCCCGTCTCTTCCTTTCTTTCAAAAAGGATGGCTGCCCAAAAATTATCAGACGCATCAATTTGAAGGATGAGAAATCCATTACCTGGCAGTTTGAGCTCGGGGATATTTTTTCATTCAGCTTTTAACATTTGAACTGCTGCTGTGGCTTCTGGTGACCATCTAGAATGCAAATGACGTTTAATTGGAGCAGTCTTTTCTGACAGTCTAGGATTGTATCTATGCACATAACTTAATATTCCTAGAAAACGCTGAATCAGTTTAGTATCCTGTAACTGATCGGGAAATAATTTTTTTAAAACATGGGGTTGCATCTGAATTTTACCATTGATAATATGGATACCTAAAATATCAATACTATCTTGAAATAGAAGCATTTTCTTTTATGACAAAACAATACCATGCTACTTTGCTTCTTCAAGAAATATCTGTAAATGCTTCATATGTGATTCAAGATCCTGACTATGAATCAAAATGTCATCAATATAGACAAAAATAAAATCATATTTGCCAAAACTATAGTCCATTCGCCATTGAAAGAAAGCTGGAGCATTCTTCAGACCAAATGGGACTACTCTCCATTGGAAAAAACCTGCGAGACATGTGAATGCAGTTTTGTGATGATCTTCGTCTTTGATTTGTACCTGGTAATAACTAGATTTCATGTCAAACTTACTGAAGATCTTGCTATTCTAAATTTTTTGCATAATTTTTTCGTGGTGGGGCAGAGGATAGTTGAAGCCCTTCATGATTGCATTCAATGGTTTATAATTAATGACCATTCGATCTTTTCCTCTGACTATCTCTGAGTGATTTCCTACCAGGAAAACAGAACATGAATAATGAAAAGAACTTGGTTCGATTAACTTGAGATTTAAGAGTTCTTCAATCTGCTTTTTGATTTTTTTTCATCTATTGGAGTACAGGTTATAAGCTTCCCTGTAACCCCGTTGTCATATAGAGTAATTATTTCTTGCTGAGGACTTTCTTTAGTTCAGAATGCTTGCGGATTTTCACAACAACATTTCAACAATTCATCATAAAGAGAAATTTATTCAAGAGACCAATCAAGATTTCTGTTTTCTTTTTGTTTGGGCTTTGTCTGACTCCTTTCTCCATAAATCTGCAATACTTCTTGCCAATCATGAGATTCTTTCTAGGGTTTTTTTATGCCAACCTTATTTTGGCTATTTTCTTTTATGGCTTCTAAATTAGCCAAAGTCAGTCTTGGAACTAAGATTGCCTTCTTTTTTATATTCAAAATAACTTTTTCATCACTAATTGTAACTGGAAACACATAATTAATAAACGACATTCCAAGAAACAAACTTGCAGAGGCATCATAGTGCTGAATTACAGAAATTTTTACAATACTCCCCCCTACTCTTAAAGATACGTTATCAACATAGTGGGTGAGATTGACAGAGCCACCAATGGTCTCAGAAATCAGAATATTTTGTAAAGGCTTCATAATCCTTTCAATAAAGATGGGCATGCTAAGTTATTGGAGCCACCTGTATCAATGAACGCATCCACAGTGATCCATTCACCTTTAACTTGGGCTTCAACAGGAATATAGAGAAGATTGTTAGTTTTAACAATCTTTTTAAGAAAAGAAATTTCATCGAGATTAACAGATGTGGGAACGGGCAAAGATGAAGATGACTGAGAAACTGTCTTTGGGTAAGGACAAAAAGAATTCAACGTGGATTGTGGAGGCAGAGAATTTAAAATGGAGTGTGAATTCTTAGTATCTTGAGCGGTAGATAGAGAGGGAGCAGTAGACATAGCAACAACTGAAATGGATTCAGATGTCTCATCAGTGTAGTCATCGGAGCTATACTCATCACTAAAATCCAAGTCAGTTTCATTTTCAGATGTAGAACAATCATAGCAAATATTCATTTTCTAGCATGTGTCAGGAACTGACTCAGTATCTTACAAGGAAGCATCAGTTAAAATATATATATCTGATACTTCATGTTTGGAATCAACAATTGACCAATTATCTACAAAATCATCAATCTCTATACATGCTTTCAACTTATTGGAAGAGCTTCTTGGACATTTTCTGGTGAAGTGACCTTCTTGTTTGCATATAAAACATGCATTGTCTCTTTTGGGTTGCTTGCGCTTTTTCAAATATTTAAACTTGAGGAATGGATTTCTGGGAATGGCTACTCTCTTAGGCCTGAATTTTCCATATCTTTCGGATTTTCTCTTTTTGAATGGTGTCCATGGTAATACAGAACGACAAACATCAAGACCAAGGGAAAAATCTTGAGCTTTCTTCTGCCAACAAAGATATTTAACTTTTTCTTGACATCAGAATAAGAGATCTATCCAATAAGTCTGGTCAATATTTTTTCCTTAGACCTCCAGATCTTTCATTATCAGATCACCTAGATTACCAGGCAATTTTGACAGGAATGAAATCTTTTGAGTAGAATCATTGGTAAGATTATCTTTATAGATTTTAGCCATATAATCATTACCAAACTGATCTAAAAACTTTAAATCCTTCAATTCCATTCTTGTTAGATATGTTATAATCTGTTTCTTTTCATCTGCTGGTTTGGAGACAAATTGGGTTTTGAGTAGAAATTCTAATGTAGCTAATCCTGCAGCAGCTACATGCATCCGTTCTTCTTCTTCTGATGGCCCCATCCACCAGTCATATACAATTCCGGCCATTCGTTTTTTTGCTAAGGCAAAAATAGATATATTATCTAATTTAGGGACAATTTGAATTTGATATAGGGCACCAATCCAAACTCTGATGGATTCAGCTGGATTTGTAGATTTGTCTAAGTCTAGAACATATCCAGTGGCATTGGTTGCAAACAAGTCTTTGTTGGGTCCTCATACTACTAGTGATTACCTCATTACTATTGTAGTTGTACCCCTTATTAATATTGTTGTGCCCCTATTGTTCCCATATTGTTACTATTGTGCCCCATAGAAGCCCACTATTGTTATTATTGTGACCTTACATTATTATTGTTATGTAGGCTCT
>APFE031417967.1:24572-36411 GCA_000404065.3 Pinus taeda | reverse complement strand
ATGGTTGCAAATGGAGGAACAATAAATTGCTCTGTAAAGTGCCATAATATCAAGCTATCCATGGGAGAATATGTATTGGCTAGCCCAATGCTTTCCATTCCAATGGGAGGTGCTGATGTTGTATTAGGCATCCAATGGCTACAATCCTTGGGTACAATAGCTTTTAATTTTCAAGAACTTTTCATGAAATTTTCTGTGGAAGGAAAGGAAGTTGTATTAAGAGGTATTGCAGGGAAACCAGGAAAGATAATCAGCTTTAATGGTATGACAAAGCTTCTAAAAAAGGAACAAAAAGGTGTAATTGCACAATTATGTTTGCTATATGTTTCCACATTGGAATCATCTATTTCTCCGGATCTCCAAATAGTGTTGGACAATCATTCCAAAGTATTTGAGGCCACAAAGGATGTGGTACACATTAAGAAAATGAATATTTTCTATATCCTAATGGTGATGGACCTGCGGATGGTAATCAATTTACAACCAAGGTTTTCACCAAACTTGTTCAGGAAATTAATAGCCTACGTGGAGTTCAAGGCTGACATTCACAACATCTCAATCTGTGCACGGAAGGAACATGGAATGTACTGCCTTATTTAGTGTCCAAGATGGATGTGCAGGAAGTTGTAGGGTATTGGCCACCAAAATGGCGTGATCCTACAATGTTGGAGGTGGGAACCAACAAAGGCGTAGAGAGCTCTGCTGCGCAGAAGTAGAAGGAAGCCACTCAGAAATCTGCGTGCACATTAGCTGAGCAAAAGAAGGAGGCTGCTAAGACAGCTGTAGAGAAGGCATGTAGAGAGGAAGAGCACATTGTTAAAGAATAGGCAGATAAATATCAAAAGGATGATGAGGAGAGTGAGAAGTCTGCTATGCACTACACTGACGAACGAGAAATTTCAGAGCAGGGATGAAGGGGAAGTGAGGAGCAAAGTAATCCATTCATTCTAAAGAAATGAAAACGTGAAAAAATAGGTGGCCAACAAAATAAGCATAAGTATGACAAGCATACACATTTGGATCCCATGGTGCTAATAGAAGGTGATCTCGATGAGATCGACGATAGGATATGAGGTACAACGACAGAGGTGCTGCAAAAATTTGAGCAGCAATACATGCAGATGCTAGGAAGCATCTGGAAGGATCTGCGCGAGCTGCATATCCAAGTGAACAATATTTAGGTGTACTTCGAGAAGGTGAGTGACATACAGGTGAGCTTGACACATGGAAGTAGTGCAGTCACTGAGATTGAATGGACTTTGGACCTCAGAGTATTTCCTTTACCAGAGGGGTCAGTCTGTGTAGAATCAGACGAGGATTGCATGGTGCTCAACACAGTGAAAGATTTGGGACAAAACCTTGTCACGCTACCACTCGAGTCTCTTCATGCACTACATCAGGGGGTCTCAGATGAGCTGAATATTAGAGAAAAACACGCGCTCACTTTCGTTAGTGAGTTTAAAGTCAACAACGAGAAGCTATTCGTAGAAAAACTCAAGCACTAAAGGAAGAGGAGGAGTTGCGGACACAGCACAAGAACCTGGTCACAACCATTGAACAGGCTTGCAAGTCCGTACCTGACCTGAATATACCCGACGATGCAGAGGCTTCAAATAAAGTGAGGAAATTGGTCGTTGTAGTGTGCGCTTCAAACGAAAAAAGTCTATACGGTGAATTGCGATCTTCGGATGCAAATAGCTGAGTTGTAGTTGAAGTTGCAGGTGACCACACCAATAGAGGTTTGGGAACAAATAGGTGCGACAATAAAAGAATCCATGGCTCAACTAGATGTTGCAGTTCAAGGTTGCGAATAACTCTTCATTCAGGCAATGGGCCTATGGGATACACTTCAGGAGGCTCCTACGCTACAACAATTGAACACATAAATCAGGGAAGCACATCAACAATATGATGAGATCAGTATGACAATGCAGACGTTGGCACATGTCCAGCGCTTCACGTGCTTGTAGGAAGGAAAGGAAAAAATGATGTAGATCCAGGGTTTGCAAGAAAAGCAGTCCTTACTCAGAGCCTGACTTGAGCCTTAGACAGAGGAAGCTTGCCACTTTTCACAGAACATTCATGAGAGGCTGAAGGCCATGCAGTAGACACAGAGGACTACACATCTTGTAGTAGAGGGGCCAACCATAGAGAAACTGGTCTAGGAGGTACAACAAGTAACAAAATAGAGCACCTAGAAGCTTCAACCATTGACCAAGGCATTCAACGAACTCCACCAGAAAGTGGAACAACCATCTCAATTACTCAAGGGTGAGTCATAATATTTGTGTTGGGGGCCTGCTAGGATGGGGTCCCCAAGGGAAAAATTGAATTAAACTTTGTCATTTTTGTAAATAATTTTGTAAAAGATGTAATGTCTCTGCCAAATATGGATGCAGAGTGTGTAGATAGATAGAGTCAAAAGGGACTTAGCCCCTTGTTTTTTGGTCGGTTTTGAAGACTCACCCATGAGACGGGGGCAATGGTATTGTATTAGGAAATCTATAAATAGTTGAGTCTTAGCGAGTCTTAGAAGTAAGTTTTGATAGAGAATCAGGTACACTGAAGAGTTTTGTCATCTTGGGCAAGAGTTAAGATAGGAAGGCTTTGCTTCCTGGTCTTAGGTAGAGAAGGGAAGGATCCTGCAGCAGGGTGCGTAGGAGGCCTCGGTAGAGTTCACAAATGAGTGCATGGACCCCTACATTTATGTGCGCAGGGTAGGAGATTTTGTAATCAGTGAATTGAAGATCAATAAAGACCGCTTTTTGAAGACTTACTGTGTATTTCCATTAAGATATGTTTGTGTTATATGTTGTTGATTAATGACATGTTTTATGAAATAATGATCGAATGCTATGAAAATTCCTTGAATCTATCCTAATAATGTATGAAATTAATGCTTAGCCACTTCTACGAAGTTACATGCCAATTATCTTATGTTTTCTAACAAATTAAATAGATCTACACGAACTTTGATCTAGGGTTTCTTGTTAATGCAAACAAGTAGGTAAATTGATTGTTTAAGGTCTGCAAGGACTAATCATGGACCTTCGCAAGGGTATAAAGGCTGCTTTAACTTAGTTATAGTAACAAGCTCTATAATTCTATCGATCTGTGTGGAGGTAGCTCTAAGGTGCTGGAAGACATCACACTAGTCTCTGGATGCAAAAACTTGGTTCTTGCATCCCCAATACTGTTTTAGGTGAGACTGCAGTCTGTGCTAAGCGGGTTGTTTCCGAAAGGGCCAGCAATGTAGGGTTTGTTGGTTGGCATAACTAACTCTAAACCTGGGTCAGGACCCCCTAAGCCAACAAGGATTCTCTCAAGTTGAAGGAATTGACTATGAGGAAACCTTTGCTCTTGTAGCAAGGTATTCATCCATTAGATCAATTCTTGCACTGGCTGTACAAATGGGGTGGAAGATCCACCAAATGGATGTAAAAATAACATCATGGAAAGTTTTGAGGATGGAAATTTATTTTAATGTTTAGAAACCTTGGCGAATCTCAATAGTTGATAATATGAAATATATAAAAGGTTTAGCAATATTTTTGTAAAAATATTCAAATTTCTAGGAATTTATGCAATCTCTATATAAAATTTTGGTGATTTTTATAGTAAGACAGTTTTATACTATAAATTTTGGGTGAATAATTTTTAGAAAAAATGGAAACTAGAGAATCGTTTTTTTGGAAAAAGCATGGAAAATTAGCCCAGTTGCAAATATTAGCCCCTAAATTTTTCACGGAATATCATTCCTCGATGGGGTAATTTGAGGAGGAGGTGTACTTCAAGAAACCAAAAGGTTTTAATACATTTGATCAAGATTCTCATGTGTACATACTCAATTGAGCATTGTATGGTCTCAAACAAGCATCGCCTGCTTGGTACACCGGGATCGATAATTATCTCACTGGTTTGGGCTTCACCAAATGTCAAGTGGATGCAAACCTCTATCATATTTTGGTATAAGGTAAAATGATTATCATTTTTTATATGTTGATGATTTAAAATTAACTAGTGATGAGTAGCTGATCAACTTTTGCAAGGAGTGTTAACACCAAAAAATTGTACACATGTTTGCACAATCCAAAAGGCACTAAAATACGTCCAGTAGAATGCACAAGTGAAGATTTTCCAGCTCAAGACATCATTAAGTTTAAAAAAATTATTTTCTCCTAAGGTACAAAGTTTATAAGGTTAACAAATTGAGGAATCCACAGCTATTTCTTCAATATCCACACACTACGTGGAATTTTCTTCGACAACCGCATGATTGAGAAAATTGATGACTCAACGAATTCGAGACCACTTCACACACTTGGAGGTGATTCCCTGACAAGATCTCAGTCTAGGACAACCAAATTCGAGTCACCCTAAAGATATGCATCCATCAATGGAGTCATATTGTCCTACGCGTGAGTCATTGTCATGCATGAACCAAGAGAGGGAAGAGGGATTCAAAAATTCCATATAAACAGGCCATGGGAGAACCAAAATATAAGACAATGTTATCCAGGCCAAATTGATATCAGAGCAAGACAACCTACCATTCTTGAAGCCAAAGAAAGGAAGAGCACTATCATGTTTTCCTTATTTCTGATAAGAAATCCATCATCTCAGTGACAGGAGAAGGGTCCACCACTGGAGAGTCTTCATACTACTTTGAGAGAGAGGAGAAGATTGCAAAGAGATTGAGGAAAATAACCTCCTTGCTGAGGAGTTTTGAGCACCATAGCTCAAAGAATTCTCTTCATGTGTTTAAGATTCATCTATTGTATTCAACTTCTACTACCAACAATCAATAAGGGGAGATTTTTCCATTATTTTATTGACTTGTTTGCTCCATTGAGATTTTTTTGTGTACTTATCTCTATCTTTAGTTTATGTTTGTATATGCATTGTTTTCACGATTTGCAATGCTTTGTTTATCTAAGTCTATTCAATAACAACACCAACTCTATCTATGATCCTTTGCAAGGAACAACCAATTGCTAAGGAGGTGTATTTTGGTATACCATGGTCACAAAAACACTACCACAACAATGGAGACCATACTATTGTATTTCTTTAATCTAAAGGTTGCGTTTGTAGGATATTCTCTCTACACAGTCGACTTACAAGGCATTCAATACATATATGGAATTTTTACAGGACCCTGTGAGCCTGAGGTGGGCAGAAAAACTTGTTAATTTACAATTTGTTGTTGATCGTGCGACTTATTCTCTAACAGATGTGCACTCTGCGACTTTTCCTCTGATAGACGCACCACCGTGTTTGTGCACTGTGAAACACGTGTCGTTTTGAAAAAAAGAAAAAACACCTTGTAATTTCACATTTTTGAGATGATTGGCAACCTTTAGTGAATTTCCTTCACCTCTATAAATTTACTTTCAGTTTAGATCACTCAATTTATTTACTAATCATAATTAGTAGTGTAATTATATTATCTTTACTTTTTTATCACAATCTTTACATAGCTTAATTAGTAAAGGAGTAAGTGGCCCATCATCCACAAATTTTGTTACTAACCAAAACATTCATTTATTTCATTTTATGGGACTAGGAGAAAGTGTTATTATAGAAATTAAGTAATTTGTTCTTCCCTTGCATCTCTTAGATGAACCCAAGCTTGCACATGAAAATTTTCTTAAATAATTTGAATTTCCATCTCCCTGTTTTGAAATTCACATAGTGTAATAACAAAAAGAGTAAGCGACCCATTATTCGCAGATCACTTCTTTTCATGCAAGGAACAATTCAAATACAATATAAGTAGGGGAGTATTGTAACAGATCACCAAATATCCACATCTTCTCACACTTTACATGTTCACTTCATCATTTTCACGCAATTAAACACCACACACTAAGCTTCTATAAAATTCGTATTAGAAGGCATCCAGTTTCCGGATATTTTGATACTTAGTTTATTTTAGCTTACATATCACACCCTAGGGAAAATTAAGACCCACAAAAGCAACCATAACTTGAACCAACTAAATTCCCCATAGGGGCCAACAAAAAATGTATAGTTTAAGTTAGGACCATTGGGGGTAGGCATCCCATAAGCCACCATGGTCATGTTACATCTTTTAAACATAGTTGTTGAATTTTTAGGGATCCTAAAATCCTTCAATCATCCCATGGAAAAGAATACTCGAGCATGGTAGAGACCCAATTCAAAGGGGGTTTGACTTAGGTCCAATGCGTGCGGTACTCGTTGGGGTTACCCAACCCATATAGTTCGTGGTACTAGTAACAAACTACCAAGAAGCTAAAGAAGTGAATACTCACATGGGACGAAGGTACTTTAGTGGCCAAAATATAGGGAATCCTTTCCCTATAGGTGATGGTGTGGGCAACACTTGAGCCTCATTTCCATTATCTTGGTTGATTCTTCGGCCGCTGGAAGGCGTCGCCAGTTCTTTCAGGAAGTTTTCCCAGGACCCAGAAGAAGATATCTTTGCAAGGCCCAATTACTTTGATAGTGGTAAGGATGAATATATATTCTTAGGATTTGTTTTTTTTTCACACGAAAAAAAAAAAAAAAAAAAAACCATTTTTGTTTGATTATCAATAGGCTTAAGTTAAATGTAAAGTAATCCTTTTTTTTTTTTTTTTTTTTTTTTTTTTTTTTTTTTTTTTTTATGTATGTGATTGATTTTCTTTGAAAAATAATTGTCTTCCCTCACCATACATAAATTATAACACACCCTAATTGATACCATAGGAGACCCCATGTCTCCCTGTTGATCTAGACATTTCTTAAACCTCCCCCTCCTCGTTAAAGAACACCCTTCATGACCCCACAAGGGTCCCTATGTGCTACACCTTTGGGGATTCCACATACCACTCCTCTGGATAGTCCGTGAGACACCCATCAAGGTAGTTCTCATGAAACTTTCCCACAGAGGAACCCTTTACATATAGCTATCCAAATATTTTTTGTGATGGCGGATAACTCAGAGATCCCATTCGTATCTTCTTTAAACCTACTAGATTTAAATAAGCTAACCAATGGCCTGATCACTCATAGCTAGAATTAGCTAGCTATGCCCATTAAGCTCTGTTTGGACATTCCAAAATTTGAAGGGAAACAAGGAGAAGACTTAGGAAACCATGTCATGACTTTTCATTTGTGGTGTTAATCTAATAGTATCATAGATGATACTATTTGATTACGATTATTTCAACACACCCTTACTAGGCCTGCAGTAAAATGGTACATTGACCAGCCTTATGTGTCACATGGAAACTTCAACTCACTAGCTACAACTTTCCTCACATTTTTCCAGCTACCGGTTCATCATGATTCAGGCCTACAATTCCTCACCCACTTCAAACAAACACCTGCTACCCACATATCAGATCATATGCATGAACGACATAAATGTCATAGCTTGTGTAAAGCACAGTGATCCGAATCAGGTCCATAAACGACTGACAAAGAACCTTGACTGTATCAGGACGAAACAAATCTCTAAAGAATCCAAAACAACATCAAAAACACCCTGAACCAGTGGCCATGGCAGCCGACGTTGAATGACGAGCATCTCGGTCAAAGCGCACTGATCGAGGCCCATGGAGACTGCACAGACGGCCAAAGTAGCTCCTGGGAGTCCTGAATCGGGAAACGGAGGTGGTTTTCGATGCATGATTCGCGCATCGCTGGGAAAACAAGGCTAAAATGGAAAGGCCTTAAGCACTTGGTCACATTGGGAGCTAAAGAACCGCGGGTGGAGAAATAAAAAGCTCTAAAGGACAAAGGCAGGACCCGCGCTCTGGAAAAACCAGCGGTATTAATCAGGGCGCCCTTGAACGGTAAGAGGTTTTAGAGGAGAGCGGAGCGATCCCACTCAACGATCGACGCGTGGCAGCGGAGGTGAGAGAAAAACCGTCGTGATCGCACGCTATCGGTCGAGCAAGTCAACCGTGCTCGGCGTGCGTATGACGTCGGATCTTAAGGAGCCCAGAACAGACGATTGAGATTGCGCCCGATAGAAAGAAGCGGAATCGACAGGGAAATAAGCTGCGATTTAAAGGGATTTGGAGTCTGTTTGACCGCCATGGTGGAGAAAGAACATATCCACGACATAACGAAGAAATGAATCGACGAGCAGACTGGTGCAGTTCCGATGGGGACATGTGGCACTTCCCGAGCATTCATGCTGACGCCGAACAGGGAACTCCAAGCGCAGCTGCATAAGGAGAATCGACGTAGGTGGGAAAGGAACCAAATAGGCATAAGTATCGAATGGTTAAAGCCATGAACAAAGACAGTCGAAGAGGAGGATTTGTAGAGGAGTCCAAGCGACCAAGAGAGACAGTGAACAGTGAACCCTGAGAGGAGGACTAAACACAGAGAACAGTAAAGCCAAGCAGAGGAGATAGAGGGTCGAGCTGACCACAGGCAACATCGAGCACTAGAGAGCTTGAAGATTCAAGCCTTTCCCATAGTGGAATCTGTCAGGACTGAGCATCACATTCGGCTCTTTCCACTGTAGACCAAAGGTCACATAGCTAGTAGGAAGAACAAGAGTTTGTGTACTTTGAGTGGCTTGGGGAATCCAAGAACCACCCTGCCAAGCAAATTCTGCTTCAGGAGAACTCACATTGAGTCCCTATATTGTAATTTCTCTTCTGTAAGACACAATAAAACAAGGCCACCACTGAAGCTAGACCAGAGACATAGCCTTGGAGAAAAGGGTGAACTCCTTATTAAAATTGTTTGTGTCTTTGTGTTGCTTACTGTATTTATCTACTGTCTTTCCATTTAAATGTTTGTGTATTGGAAATCTGATCGATCCATTGCTTGAATAATACAAAACACACACTAGCACATGAGTCTGTAATACCTTTTGTTTAATAAATCTTCAACTGGGGTCACTCATAGGGTGATTATCAGATCAAGTGGTATCAGAGCTCTAGGTTGTAAGGTTAGACAAGCTTGTGTTGGTTTAGCTATGAATGCTCACTAGATCAAAGCTCAAATTAGGAGAAGGAGAGTTTGTGGAAACTAATCTTGAAATTGGGAGATTCTATTCTCGGAAGACAATGTCAGAAGAAGGTTCTATAGGGCCAGACCCTCAATTCATAGAAATTTTCCAAGCTATAAAGTCTATGGTAGAAGAAATGTATAGGAAATTTAGAAAGCATAAGGATGAGGATTCATCAGGATCTAAACAAGATAAAGAAGAAGATGAATCTCATTCCCATGACCACTCAAAAGGAAAGAGAAAAGAAGAAAGCTTTCCAACACCTCCTAACAGCCCTGTGCATAATAAGAAAGCATCCTTGATTAAATTGGATGTCAAATTTGATTTTCTTATATATGATGGAGAGTTAAATGCTGAAAATTTGGACAATTGGATTAGACAAATTGATGTGTATTGCAGAGTATGGAACATAGACTCAGACAAGAGTAAGATTCAGTTGGCAAGCCTACGCCTAGGAGGCACTGCATTGGTTTGTTGGGAAGGCAGAGCCCAAGCTGATATGAAAAGACATGGTAAGACCATCTCTGTCTGGAGTGAATTTTTTGTTGTAATAAAAAAGCAGTTCTATCCATTGGCCTACATGCAACAAGCCATGATGAGTTGGCAAACTCTTCAGCAGTTGAAAGGGCAAAGTGTACAAGGGTATGCTCAAGAATTTAGAAAGAGAGTATTGATGTTGGGTATCTCATTAGACTCACCAGAGACTCTTTTGAAGTACATTGGTGGTCTACATAGCTACATGAGGCATACCATCCTCATGTTTAATACCACTAGTATAGATGAGGTATCTGTACAAGCTACTCATCTAGAAGCTAGAGGAAAGAATGGAAATCCAGAAGTTGGGGGACCATCCCAACCCATTATAAGCAAGAGCAAGGAGAAAAGAAAGTCGAAGTGGAAAGCAAGGAAGGCTAACACTACACAAAAAGGAAAAGCTTCATGCACTCACTATAAAAAGGAGGGGCATGATGATGAGCACAGTTGGATTCTGCATCCAGAGCTCAGACCTAAGAAGTCAGAGGGCAAGAAGAAGAAGACTGCTGCAGCTATTCAACAAGATTTGGGGTTAGACTCGGGAGAAGAAACAATCATTGCAGCCACAGTATAAAAGGTAAGAATTCTGAAGCATCTACTAGTAATTCTGCTCAATCTGTTATTGATGAAGAACATGAGAGAAAAATACATGAGCTTTTCCATATTCGAGTTGTTTCCAAAAATAAAAAGATTGATACTTTGTTTGATAGTGGCTCAAAAGTAAATCTAATTTATGAAGCAATTGTAAAGAAATTGGGATTAGCAACTACACCTCATAAGAAACCATACCCATTAGGTTGGTTGAATGATAAAGCAGAACTACAAGTGACTAGACAGTGCAAACTCAAGTTTTCTTTTGGGTCAGCATTTGTAGATGAGGTTGAGTTAGATGCAATTCCTTTGGATATATGTGGAATTGTTTTATGAAGTCCTTACTTGTATGATAGAAAGGCTATTTTCTATAGAGCTGAGAACAAGTATCTACTTGTTAAATATGGAATCGAATACTTTGTAAGAGCTCACAAGTTCAAGAATAATTATACTCTCATAAACTCAGGACAGATGAAAAGAATGATAAATTCATGCAAATAGTTCTTACTGATGGCTGTAAAGGAAAGGACACCTGATAAAACCAAAATATTTGAGGGTTGTAATGCTGATTAGCAAGCTGATATAGAAAAGATTGTTTCAAAGTATGATGTCTTATTTCAAGAACCTAAAGGTCTACCACCCAAAAAGGGAATAGTACATGATATTATTTTGCAACAAGATGTTCCTTTGCCTAACATTGGGATGTACATGTTGTCCGCTTTGGAGAATGTTGATATCAAGAAGCAGGTGCAGGAGTTGCTCAAGAAAGGGTTCATCAGGCCTAGCACATCACCATGTGGGTCACCAATCATTCTGGTGAGAAAGAAAGATGGCTCGTGGAGAATGTGCATTGATTACCGAGCATTGAATAAGATAACAATTAAAAATCATTATCCCCTTCCTCGCATAGATGATCTTTTAGATCAATTGAAGGAAGCTGTTTATTTCACCAAGCTGGATTTGCACAGTGAATACTGTCAGGTCAGAGTTGCAAAGCAAGATACATGGAAGACTGCTTTCAAAGCAAAGTAGGGATTGTATGAATGGTTGGTTATGCCTTTTGGCTTGACCAATGCCCCTGCTACTTTCATGAGATTAATGAATGATGTACTCAGACCTTTTCTTGATGATTTTGTTATTGTGTATATGGATGACATTTTGATTTTTAGTAAAACGTGGGAAGAACATTTAAAGCATGTTAAGCAGACATTAGATGTTTTGAAAAGAGAAAAAATTTATGTTAAACTCTCCAAATGTGAATTTGGAAAAACCTCTCTAAGTTATTTGGGTCATATAGTAGGGGGAGGTGAATTGAAAATAGATCCCTCTAAAGTGGCAGTCATCATAAACTGGCCTAAACCCAAGTCTGCTACAGAAGTGAGAAGCTTCTTATGAGAAGCACAGTATTGGAGGAAGTTTATTTCAAATTTTTCCTCGATTGTAGCTCTCTTACATGCTTTGACAGGATTGAACAAGGTGTTTCAGTGGGGAGGCAAACAGAAGAAAGCCTTCAACACCTTGAAAGAAAAGATTAGTACAACATGTTATCACTAAGGTTGTTCCCTGGCTCCAGGAGGGAATACGGCCTAGGTAACCACTAACCAATCTTTTAGCTAGAGGTCCTAGCCGAACTACAACTAGAGAGGGCTCTCTCTTTGTAATTTAGCTTTGTTTTGGAATATCTTAGGCTAGTTATGAAGCACAAGTTTTTGTTTG